>NQII01008494.1:16076-66363 GCA_002778355.1 Clitarchus hookeri | reverse complement strand
AAAAATGCTAGCAGCACCCCCCCCTCCCCCCAGGTATTTACATAGGTGGTATGCCTAAGATCATAATAACGCCAAGTGATACTTAGTTATGAGAAGGTTGGAAACCCCTGTTTTAAAGAATCTATTTTGTACCTTGGATATACTGTCTTCCTAGCCATCAACTTTTTGGTGACCATTTCAAAATTTTCCTCTGTCGTGGAACACATATCAGTATATGAAATGGTCCTATTTATGGATGTGAAAAGTGAAATCAGTATTTGTATGTAAATGTGTACATATAAAACACACATATATGCATAAACAAACACATATATAAAATGATGGTTGAAGCCTATAAATTAAGGTAATAATTAATGCAGTTTTTGTTTCACAGCAAAACATTAATTATTAAGAAAAAACACCTCATTTTAATATAGTATGGCATGTTAATATACTATATTCACTCTCATATTTACATGCGTGTGCATATTCCTTTTTACCAACAATTTAAACAACTAAAATTAAAGAGAAGCCTATTTTTTGTGCCTTATTATAGACTGACAATTTATTATTCATACTGAATGTACAAGCAAGTGTTCATTTTCAAGAAATTTAAAAAAAAACTGCAAAATGCATACACAAATTTTAATTTAACACATACATTTTTGTTTCACACGTGCTGAAAGTTGTTCAGCAGAACTTGTAAAACATGTTTAGAAATACACTCACTGCCATAATGTGCATTTCCTATATATCATTTGGTAACAATGAAAGTTGGTAAATAAGCTCACTGATGGTTGGCATATAAACCATTAGAGTTTTGTGCAACGACGTATGCATTAACATCATACGGAGATCAACCCACCGCTATTCATGTGGCACATACAAGCCTCAAAACAGTGCATGTGACGTCGCGTACACAATACTTGCCACGCCTGATTAATGAACAACAGGTATAATGAGAAAATGCTCAAAAAGCCCATACAAATGTCTTAATGACTTATGGAATTCAAGAGAAGCTGGCTGCATTAGGAAGGGTGAACATCCTGCCAAAGTACCCATCACTTAGTCCACTCGGAGCAAAGGATACGTGAACGTATCCATACGATGTGCTCCATTCCTGGATGATCGTGAAAGACTACCCGGAGACAGAACTATCCGACAGTCAGACAAACACAAACAGAGCCCGTGACTTTCTAGTCCACTATCTAGCAATACGTGACAGCTTCACTGTATATCTACCAAAAGCATTTGCAAACTCTTGGCATGGGCCATTTCGCAATCCTGGTGTGCGTGTGCGTGTGCATGTGCGCGTGTGCATGTGCGCGTGTGCGTGTGCGTGTGTGTGTGTGTGTGTGTTGTACCATCAGCACTTCAACATCACAAACAACTTGGTAGTCGTGTCAACGATAAGTAATGTAGAATGCTACACACCATTTAAAAAAAAAATGGTGGATTGTAACACCAGTTTGTGTAGAGAAATGAAAGCTGAGATTTTATAATGGCCAACTATTTAGTCTGAGCATCTCCATGGATCCAGCACATGACTCAGTGTGAAGTACTTTATATTCCATTTCATATAAGTTCTCTAAATTTTGACAGTTCGAGAAATGTAGCTCAGCAACAGTGTATCCTTCCGCCACAGTTGTTCTAGCTTACTTTATTTTTGTTATGGCCAAGTTATACTGCTGGGGCTCTTTAACACAAATTTCCATCAACTTCCCAAAATACTTTTAGTGCAAATATATATAATTCAAGACATTACTCATCCGTCCATTGTATCGGTATTGGATATCAACTGGATCGGTTTGTACCAGTATCAGTAAAAAACTGTATTTGCTAAGCACTATTTAAAACTTTCCTTTTTCTGCCATCCAAGATGTTATTAAAGTCTATTAAATGAGTCCTGTAATGATAAAGTATAGTGTTGTAATGTGGTTGCCCTCCACTGGTACGCACAGTACAAAAAAGAAAGCTGATTGAAATTGGTTAAAATCTGTGGTTAAGCACAAGTGTCGTCAAAANCTGGTACGCACAGTACAAAAAAGAAAGCTGATTGAAATTGGTTAAAATCTGTGGTTAAGCACAAGTGTCGTCAAAAAAGCAAATTGCATGGAATAAAGAAGGGAGGGAACATGCTGAAACAGCCNCTGTGGTTAAGCACAAGTGTCGTCAAAAAAGCAAATTGCATGGAATAAAGAAGGGAGGGAACATGCTGAAACAGCCTAGGCTGTCACTCTCCTCTGGTTGGTCGCTATAGGGATGGCATGTGGACACCACACTGGTTGCTAGGCAACCATGTCCCACACGCCAACCACATAAGGGGAGAAAACTAGGTCCTTAGAGGATAACTGAAGCATGTCCCTCTAAGTCAGATGTTTTCTTGTATATTAGCATCTTGTTTTGCAGTCAACACTTCATGGACAGGGGAGGTCGAGAACATATGTCTGGGGTTCACTTTACTCGCAAGATGTCAGGCTATTAAATTAAATTAACACTATTTTGAAAATTATGTTGGTTTTATGACAGAGACAAACACAAACATCATGTGAAAAACAAATTTTAATATAAATTTTTTAATGTTCAGGGTTTAAAATTACTGTAGGTTAAATTTTAACTTTGCGACAGTATTCTCCAGAACAATGGCCAGTCATAAAATCAGAGATCTACTGCACTACACAAAAGTACCAACAACACCACGATGTATTTCTTTATGAATATAAATAGAAATACACTCAACACACAACCAAATTCCTTCAAAACCCAGAAACAATTTTTTTAAGTTGTTATTAAAAAATGTGATGTCGCAGGCACACTGATGTTATGAGGACATGTTAGATATACAGCACACACGAGTATCACACGAGCATTACTTGCAGCTTGAGCATGGTGCAGTAGTAGGGCTGGGTGAGGCCCGAATGAACGTAGAGCTCGCCATGAGGGGTGACGCACGTCTGGTGGTCGCACCTCGGCTCCCCGTGATCGTACGGCAGGTCGAGCTCCAGCCAGGAGTGCCCCGCGGGCTGCAGCAACTCCACTAGCCAGCAGTCGTCTGCACCCACACCACCTCGCCGTCAAGCCGGGCCCCGCACACCGAGCGGCTAGCTCGCCTTTCATCACCGAGGTCCCAGTTCAGTTCCAAGCAGGAAAACACGGCAGGCGTTGCTGGAGGCTGATGGATTTCCTCACAGTGCTCCTGTTCACCTAGCCCTTGCATTCCATCACTGCTCCATTGTAAGCTTCACCCCGTGCCACTCAGGTGCCACTGGACACCCACATGCCCCACCTCCATGGACCTGTTGCTACGGTGCACCCTCGTCACGCACTGTTACTAACAACAATCCTCAAGTACAATAACCATCCCAATTCTACATTTATTGTCACATCTGTCAGGACATTTTGATACAGAGTTCTTCTGATCAAGAGTCAATGACTGAAATGCATCACACACAGGCATATTATGTGGGTAAGCTTTCAATCATTATGGAACTACAGTCACTTGGGGTTTTTCAACAAAATTGCCCCTCTTCAGTTCCACCCTTCCAAAAATTTTGAAAGTGGTAATGTAGCACAAAAACAAACTACTATTATACTTCATTTCATATAAGTTGGCCAGATTCTGACAGTCCGTGAGTGGCAACTTGATGTATTCAAAACAAACAACGTGCCATTTACAAAATCCTGTAACAGCTGATGCACAATCGAGCAAAAGTTAATATTACGTTGGGTATTCTGAATGCACTGCCGAAGCACACTAGACCAGTCGAAAATACACGTGATAAGAAAGAGTTCCTAGTTTAATTAATACATTTTATTTTATGTGGTCATAAAACAGCGGTTTTTAGTGTTAGAAACTAAACTTTGTGCTAAAGTAGAAATGTATAGGTGTTCAAAATTAAAGGCACATTAAAACGATCCGTATCCAAATGAAACGCAATTTAAAAACCTTTTTACACTTCTTAATTGCCCCTCTCCAACCGCGCTTTCATTACGTGCTTGATATTAATTCCAAAAGCATACAGAAATATTGCATTATATTGTTGAATTATTTTTTCTAATAATTTGACGAAATATATTTCAAATTTGTGTCGTTTCCAACCAGTAATAGAAGAACAGTCAACTTTATAAAGACATCTATTGAGCAAAATAAGAAGCTCCGACTTTGCTCCGAACAGGATATGCGCGCTACCTATCAAATTTTTCTGAAACATTACCAGCCACAAAAAAAAAATTGTTCCGCGTGCAACATATATAAATTTATGAACAGATACCAATAGCTTTATTTCTTGCAAGCTTTGCATAATTTTTATAGCAACTTATATTTCGTGTACAGTGATTTTGAGTACTAGTATTTATATTTGGCAGGTAATTGTTCTTCTACGTAAATTATACACCATATTGTTCTCCCAAAATCCATTTCCTTGTTTCTGAAGAAAGTTGGACACGCATGAATAGTTGTTAAGCAATTCTAACATTCCACGTCACATATTTCCAACTCGAATATATTAGCTATAATGTCCAACGTGTGATAATAGATACAACTACCGTTTCGCAAATGTTATCCCAAATTCACTGTCTCGGACAAATAAAAAAGAGTTGGCAAATATTTAATATTTTGCAAGGTTTTATATTTTTACTTTTATAACCTACTAATTTTTTAGACAGAAGACAATCTAAAATATCTTAAAATTTGTTTAGCATTACATTTTTTTGTAGTTACTAAATTTTAAATTAATTATTTATATTTTTGCCCTTTAACATAACAATTTACTGATTAATGATTTACATACACTTTACTATTACTACAATCGCAGCTACGTATTTCTGCGTAGCAAGTTTGCCTAAAACGTCCCACGAACAGTACATTGACAAGGGGATCAGCTGATGACAGCATGAAAATAAACAACATCGTTGCCATGTGGCCGATCAGCTGATGGCGGAAGGATATGTAGTCAGATGTAAACAGTGGCGCTACTTTCGCAGACCTGTAAGAATCTGGTCAACTTACATAGTACAGAGTATATCAGGTTTCTATTAGGATTGTGCGAATGTGACTTTTTTCTCACAAAATGAAAACAAAAGATTTGTTATGAACTTTCGTGAAACTGAAATGAAAATATAAACTGATGTCATTAGAGTTCAGCCTTAACTAAAGATTAATGAATTTCATTACACTTTAGCAAGTTATTCATTATAATAAATTTGTTACAAAATCAAACAAAAAAAAGTAGGATATGGAGTGTTTGCCACAGGGGGTTTTGCCTACATTAAAATGTTTGTTTTATGTAGTTATTTCAGTTATAAAATAATTAAAACATACACACTAATTTACAGGCAATAATTTTCTTTGTTACTGCACTAAATGAGCATTTATTAAATACCCAAAAATTAATCGAAATCAAAAACTTTTGGTTTGTTACAACTTTCAGTAACCAAATTTCTTACTGAAACCAAAATTAAAGTTGCCAATTTTTGTTTTTGTTTCGGTATACCAAATATTTGCAAAAAATTTTTAATCACTCTTCTGTCTCTTCAATAGTTAAGGGATATATATTTTGTACACAAATTCGAAATATTCATTATTATTATTATTATCATTCAAAAAAATATACACAGCATGATTTAATGACCGGCTGAAACAATAAGATGGAAACTGTTTCAGCCCCATTCACATGGGATTGTGATTCAAGATGCTTTGCTTTGTTTCAGGAATTACTATATAAGTCAGCTATGTATTATCCTTCCTTACTCTGCAATAGAACTGATTTTGAAATTTCGGTTACATCTAATTCTTGGAAGTTATTCTCACATGAGCAATAAAAATGAAATTCATTCATTAGTAGTCTTGCACAATTATCTTTAGAATTTGGTTAATATATTGAATGTTGCTGAGCAATACCTCTAAAATGTACAATTTCCAGTTAGACATGTTGGTTAATTTGAATTTTTGCTAGCTTAACAATGCAATATAGCAACATTCCAAAATTGCAATAAAATGCTTGAAAAGTGCCATCTTTTAGTATCGTTTTGGTAACATTTTTGTTATTCTCTAGAGCTCCGTTGAAACACTTTTAGTTATTACTGTATCACCTCTTTATTATACGACATACTGTATTAACAGTGCAATACTCAAGCAACATATAATATTACGGTTTTGCACTGATAATTTCTGATTTATAAGTATGATCCAATAACTAAAATTCAACTTTCCCAAGAATTCTATATCTGAGATGTTACAGAGTTGAACTAGCACAGAAAGCATAGAAAAATGACTTGTGACAAAACACTAACACAAATGCAACTCACGGCAACAAACCACATTCTTACATATTTTGCAATTAATCTAAATCACTATTGATACAAAAGATGTTTACTTTTAATGCAAACAAAGTAAAGAATTGCAATTACTATTCATAACAGCGCCGTCCTCATTAATGATGTGGAAAAACTACTTTCTCTTCAAAACTCCATAACTGAATTTATTTCTATCAAAATTGGTTTTTCCAGTGTCAATGCAAAGTCTCACATAAGTGATGGGTCAATACAAATTTCTTAAAAATAATATATGTATACAATATTTTTTCACAGTTTTTATTCTTGCCTTATTCTCAATTCCAATATCAGTTACTTTTCTAAAATGGTGCAGGTGGTGAAAAATGAAATGTGAAATGCGAAGCCAAACATTGTCAATTTAGAACCAAAATAAGGTTAACAGAAACATTCATATTTCAAAATAGATGACTTAAATTGTCTGAACGTGGCTTTTACAAAAGAAAAATTTATTTATGTTGAGATTTGTAATACTTTATGAGAAATGTTTACTCCAAGGACCTACTCTTTTGCTACAGACAAGAATTTATGGTAATATTTTCAGATAAATCTTGTTTTTAAAATAAAGGATTTTGGTGTAGGATTGAAAAATTGAGATGAAACAAAAGGTATATTATTAAAAAAATAGAAACAATCACAACACGCATAGAAAATAATGTTTTAATTTGAAAATTCTTTAAAAATTCATATTTACTACTTTACATTAGCTTCTAACCAGTAATTGACCAATTTATTAATTTTTTTAATTCCAATTCCAAACCACATTTTGTCAAAGTACTCATCAATTATAGATTCTCCTGTAAATTTTAAGTACATAGAGTAGCTGAAAATAGATTAAATGAGCCATATTTTGTTTATGCAACATAAAACTTTTTTTATAAATAAAAGAGGAAACTATTTTTATAATTGGAGTGATGGGTCAACTCCTGTATTTTGCGCATTCTGATTCTAAACCCCTTCCTAAAAATGTATTCGGGTAGATTCTCATTTCTTGTCACTATCTACTTTTCTTTCTATACTACTGTATAAGGTTTATTTTTAATGTGAGTTTATAAACTAAAAATTACTGTACCTTGTAATGATGCAGTTTATAGTGATTTTAAAGAAAAATTTAATTTAATTTTTATTTCTTGAAAAGTAGTGTACAATTTGTTTTTCAGTATTTCGGATGTTTTGGCAACGTAAGTATGTGTATTTGTCATGAGTTTGTTTTTTCTAGTCTTAGTTTGAAGTTGCGCTGGGAATCAGTGACAAGGGCTGTTAGGGTGTTCTATGGTGTTCTTTCTTTTCGAGTATTTTCTGGAAACACACATGATTGTTTTTTCGATGCAGTTTGACTCGTGGGAAAGTGGTTGTGACGGGATTTACACCAGTACATCTATGGTATCACTGCATGATGCCCTTATCTGGGTATGTTTGTGGTGCAATGGAAGTGAGTGGTGGGGGTGGAGCGATGTGGAGTTATTAGCCATAAGCGAACGCTGCCACCTCGTAGCAGACAACAAACCATCAAAGAGGAATCTTCCAGAGTGACGAAGGTAACCCACACCGCTAACTACCCACGACCATCTATGTATTCTTTTCATCTCGTTAGGTGAAACTTTTATACAAAATTTCTCCTGCCCGCCTATGTGAGAGGTCAATAGAGTGCAAGGAGGGGAAAGGTTCCTCGTGCCTTCCTAAATGTCTCGTGCTGCGAGGTTCTTAGTAACGTGAATTTATAACGGATTCTACAGCGCTGCTGTTCTCTTAATCCATCTGGCTCGTTATGTCGCAAACTATTTTGTGTGTCTGCTGTGTTATGAACTGCATAAACTTCAATAATCAGAAAGAAAATTTTTTGATATATTTTTTTTTTTTTTTTTTTTTTAATAGCACCTTTATTTAAAAACTTTTCTCATGCTTCTACTCAATGAATTTTTTGAACCGAAATAAGTTTCAGTTATCTCTTGTTTCTGATGGCCAGAACCTTTGTGCCCTTTGAAATTTTTATGTTGCCATAGTTGCATTAACAGAGCTTTCATTCCAGACTGATGTGAAAACAATGACAAACAATGGGTATTCTCTTTTAAATACACCAAGTGGGAAGTTTTTCCCATTACAGGTATTATACACTTTGAAGCAACACATGAATTCACTTCCTTACACAGTTTAACTTGTAAGTTATGCACTTAGTTCCTATTACCTTAAAAGCATTATTGCTCATTCAAGCACACATTTTCTTTTAACATTCATGAGGCTGCAGTGGTGTAATGGTTTAGACTACTCGCCTCCCACCAAGGCACCGGGTTCAATTCACAGCGGGGTCGGGTCTCCCCTGGATTTTTTGCATGTGGGAATCGTGCCGGACGATGCCGCTGGTCGGTGGGTTTTCTCTGGGATCTCACATTTCTTCCGCCCTTACATTCCGGTGCTGCTCCGTGCTCACCTCGCTTCACCCTCATCGACTCTCAAGACCTCTATGTTAAGAGCCTCACAAATCTCTTTTCATAACTTCAAAAGGAGAAAAGAACATGGTCACTTTTGCTTGTTTGTTTTGGGGAAAATAATCAAATCATTATAAAACTAGTTTTATGAGCATTTCCATTGAACTGGAAGTAATTAATATGAGCAATGTTAGTATAATTATATTTATAAACAAATTTCAAGCCATATTATCTACAGTTGACTCTCAATGTACCAATAAACTGTGTCCACAATTAATTTTCAGTGGTCCTAGCAAAACTGCTATATAAATAAAGATAAAGTAACCGGCTTTTATCGTTTATAGGATATTGTGTTAATCGAAATATCTTTTGGTCCCATCACCTACGATTTCACGCAACTCTCATTTTTAAGCTGGTTGTTTATGCGAATGTCTAGTAAATGGATGCGAAATAAGTCTTCCGCACCGCAGTTTCTTACTGATCTGCGACACGTGGTCTTTCCATTACATCTGTGGCGCAGTACAAGTATAGCTTGCTACCTCCCATTACACGCCTGATGAGAGGGGAAGCGGTTACCTAGCAACCAGCGTGGCAACCTTCCTTCACTCCCTTGCATGCCTTAGAGAGGTGAGGCTGTTCTCTAGCATAAAAGACAAGTCCTTGCTCTCGGGTGCATGCGCTTGTCTTCACCCCTTACATGCTAAGCCACAAAGCAAGTGCTCCTGGCAATTGTAGACATTTTATCTAGATTATCTGTCCCTCAAAATAGTTGCACCTATCATCACTAGAATTTCAAAGCAAATGATTTCGCCTAAAAATGTTACTCAAAATATCATAAAGAGGAAACGTTACTTTTCTCTTGGGATTAAAAATCATTGTTTCCCATAAAATTGGTGTTTAACTGTATCTCGCGTAAAATCAGCATCATTCTAAAATGAAATATTAATTAAATTCAATAGACAGCATCTTCACAAATAAAATTACATCCCCTTGCCGCCAAAAATAGTTTGAACATCAAGCGAGTTGTATTACCAAGCTTAAATATCATTTTCATTAACATACTACAGAGAAATAAGAGGATTTATATTAATTTATTTCAACAGACATGCGTCTTTTGAATAAACTGATATCCTGTCAGGGCATATTCGACACCTTTTGTTGTCTAATAATGTGTAAGCATCGAGCCCGAGTGCAGCGTAACACGCGACAGGTGTAAGTGTACAGGAAAATCAGAGGACTTTTTGAATGATTAATTATTTAAGACAGTATCCAATTGCCTTATTTATACATTTGTCTCAAAATTACAAGTTTTTTGCAGTGAAATATAAGTAACTGCTTTAAAAGACAGACATTTGCCACGTGGGCATGGTGTTGGCAACCTGTAGCGGCATGGAGGGTATACTGTTTCCCTTCTCCCTCCGCTTCTCTGTCCCGCCTGCCATGGACACACTGCCGGTCCATAATCTCTCCGCATGCTCATCGAGTGCGCGCAGGACATTCAAAATTTTCCTTACATTCTTTCTCATATTATTTTCATTTTCAGACAGTTTTTAAACATTTTAGGTTGACTTGCATTAGGTGTCTGATTATAATCAACTATATACAATATTTTGAGATGTTACATTCTTTATTTAAATGAGTTGAGGTGCAATGTTAGTTAATGTATTATTTACAGTAATACTTTTTAAAAAATTCCCATTTTTATCCACAAAGTAGCGAACAGAAGAAAATTTGCCATTGTCGAGATTATTCACTCTTGCCACAGTTGCATTTTTCAATACTTATTTTATGGGGAATTTGTGAACAATGTGTCGCACGCTGTAACACAATAAGTCCTGACAGATGCAAAGAAAACTACTTTTTCCTTTTCTTCAATTGTTTTCACAATGTTTGATGCTTTACTTCCCATTACTAATTCGGTGTCGTCTTTCTGATTCTGAATAGAGTGATAGTTCACTTCAAATAATGAGCAACTTTTCACAGCTTTGGCTTTCACAAAATTTGATAGCAATGCTTTTAGAAAATCAAGCAACAGTTCTCTCAAAATATGAATGTATGAAGAATTAATTCAGTTTTTCAAATGTTGGGAGGACACCTAGAAGAAATGCACAGATTGCTTTATTTAGGTCAGAAGAAAGGAACACAAATAGTTTTTCTTCCGGATTTACAAAAGGACTTGTATTCTTCACAATAGGAGTATCACTGTTTGCTGATGTTAGAGCAATTCTCTTTTTGCTGGAATCAGTAGCAGAACACAAATTATTCCTTTTCTCAATTACGTTTTTCTGACATATCCCATCAGAGGTTGAACAGGATAATGATTGTAGTTAGGGGAAATTTGTGGGGAGGGGAGACTTGAAGATGAAGGTTTCTCATTTGCAACCTCTCCCTTAAAGAAACTAAGCAATGGTTCCCACCGTTCAAAAACCCTCAACAAACTTCTGCCAAGTAAAGCCATCTTGAAGAGACATGCATGAGTATTTTATTCGCTTCTGTATAACAGAGCTCTTGACATTTTTGTAACCTTTCTTTTCTCTTTAAACTTTTTTTCAAATAATAAAACATGTCCACAAGAATGTCATCAACTTTCACTGGCAAAGCAGATACAGCCTTTTCTGCAGATAAATTTATCAGGTGACAAATGCAACCAATCACAATGAGCGTAGGGTGTTTCTCTTTCAACACTGCTGCAACACCATTTTTATGGCCAACCATTACAGCTGCATTATCTGCACAAAAAGTCAGGCAGTGTTCAAAAGGAATGATATTGCATTCAAACTGTGCAAGCACTAAATTACCTATATTCCATCCAGTAGAATCTCCTTCCAAGGCAGGGGTAGAAAGAAGAGAGTTCACAATTTTCTCCTGTGTATCATCGTAAAACGTCACTACAATGGGATACAACTTTGAATTGGTGTCATTGTTTCCATCAGTTGAAACAGAAATCGGTGCATTCTGCAAACATTGTACTACACTAGATTTTGCAACAGAAATCATTTCCTTTAAAATTGCTGAGGCTTTTGTACGACCACATCCAAACTTCTTTGCAATTTCCGAGTCCGGTAACATTTTTTTTAGTAGCAAACCTGCATGATCTGCGGCAGTTAGGGGAATGTTGTGCTCTACCAAAAAATAAGTAAACTTGGAAATCTTCTGATTTTCTTCCTGGCACTTAATGTTGGCGACATGCTTCACGCTTTTAACATGTACACTTATATCTGTTTTCCCACAATGTGCAATATTTATGTCGCATCGGCATATACTACAAAAGCCAAACCTATCGCCTTTGTCTGATTTTATAGTACATGGAAACTCTACACTGTATGATTCCCGGAATGTCTGGTAGTAATACTGCTTTTTTTTACTCATCTTTAGTTTTAAACTTTGCAGTGTCGACAATAAGTAACCTATCATGACCTCACAAAAACATGGCCGGCAAGAGACATAATACCTACCACATTGTAATCACAGTCCATATGTAGTTACATACAGCTTTTATCGCACACTGTATTAAAATCCTTTAACACATGTTTCAATTAGACTTCAAATTGAAACAGTTCACAGTAAAATCAATGTCCACACGTATTCCTATCCACAAACAAATCCAGTAGCTATCAAAAACTCTACAGACGACAAAATGCAACTCCAACAAACAATAGATATGCGAAAATCGATTTTTGCCCTCTTGTAATGTGATCTCTTGGATGCAGACAAAATCAGTATTGATCTATATCGTCACAACACTACGAATTTCGTGTTTTAACGTTAAATAATAGCAAAAATAATTTTTTGCTGAATTAACTAACTAAAAATCAGAAGAATGTACGTATTTCCGGAAAACAACATATAGCAGCTTTTTCCGGAAGACTTCCGGAAAAATCGGAAAGGTTGGCAGGCATGTGTAGTGGCATTCCTGTTCTCGCTCATTATTTGACTACACATGACTAGTAAGTTTACATACAAAAAGAAAAAACACTCCAGAATACGGCATAATGGTACAGCACTTTCAAGACGACATGCACATCACACATGCTATGAATGTTATTTTGGTGCTCCCAACACCGCTACAAATAGCTTTTCAAGGCTGCTGTATATTAAAACATATTATCAGGACATGTGCAAAACTAAGCTAGCAGCCTGTATTGAACTTTGATGCACACTTTCCATTAAGAAAATTATAGGGTACATGCAGCACGATGAGAACACTACACGCTAGTTCAGAACCATGTGCATAACAGCAATGACGCACCTGATGCACACGGCAGTGTCACCTGCTTTGTTCCTTCTCTCATTCCACTGTGCGTCCTTCCACAGCCACATGCAGAAACAAGCAACACTGCGTACGCTCTCAGTGAAGTTGGCAGTGAATGTAATTAAATAGTTCCAAGTCTTGACGTTATATTGTAAGTGTAAGATTTAATACTAACCAAGTTGCTGTGTTTATATTTATACACAATAAAGTATTCATCGGAAAACGGCATTATTAAAACATTTTGGTTACAGTCTATTTGCTTTTTCTTCACAATTTTTGAATCAAAACTTTTAAAAGTCACCCCATGCACGACATTTTCATTTGTTTCCTAAATATGTTATGTATCACAGCAGTTTTTTTTATTTCTGTTAACATAAAAACATATATTTTTTTTTTTGTTAAATTTAAGTTTGCTTGTATTTTATTGACACATGACGTGTGACTGGCAATATTTTTTTCGACCAACTCGGCCCATGCAACGCCACAGTAACTCAACGGAGAATCGAGCCCCGAGTCTGCTTGCCTCCAGAGCGACTTGCATGCTCCCAACCTGGGCAAACCAAGAGAATGACACACAAACTCATGTTGCCAGTTACCTATACATATACGAATGTCATTCAGCACCCCTGCGTAGCCAGCTGAATGAGCCAGCCTGCCCCAAAGCGAGCGTCAGATACCACCCGCACACAGGGGAACTACCCCACTTCATTTCTTTGCCAAGAGAGCGCAGCAAGGGCTGCACCACTGATGTGCCATCCTACTGAAGATGCCTGAGGTGACGGGAGGCGCTATTGACGGTATTTAAGGCCAGACGAGCCCCCAGAACGCACTTGCATTCTATCCCTACCCAGAACCGCCGACTGTCCTCTTAGATTTAAGGTATGTTAGACAAAAATAATCAGAACGCCAGCAGTTGTCATCGCTCTGCCTTGTGACTCAGCAGCTCGCCCTACCACACACGTGCTGAGCTATCTGCTCCCTACGTCTCTACGAGAACCAGCTACCGCAGAAGCCAGCTTCAACACAGTTTACAACCACTTCACTTGGGAGCGCCACCCCACTCCTTTCAGGACACCACTAGTCAACAGTAGGGTTACAGCCGTTCTCACGGCTTTCTTAGTTATTCGCTCTAACTTGTATCTTTGCCTAACAGGCTCCCTTCACCTCTTTGAAAACGAAACTTCTGCCGGTTGCTTGAGAACAATGAGAGCCTAAGAGTAAGTAAGGGTCTCCATGTTTATTCTATCAAGTATAAATACGTTCAAGTCTATCCACTGAGTTCTGATTCCAAGGGTGATTTGTTACCTCTCTGCTACCTGGTAATCACCATCCCTCAAGGGAGAAGCAGGTGACTGCGTCTTGCCAACCTTACAGTAGGACTGCGTGCTCCCTTGATCAGGCAGCACGTACATTATCAAAGCACCACACATTCACCAGCCACACATACTGGGGGCAGAATGCACAAAGGCACTTGGAGCACACGTGCGGTAGAGTCCCCTACTAGGCACACTCCGCAAGGAGGAGGTTGGACCACCCAAGTCAGCTAACCCACTCCATCCACCGTGTCAAATTCACCGGTTGGAGTGACAGGACTGACGCGGCATGACGACACTGTCTGTGGGTACTACTAGCAAGGGAATTCTGTCACTTGCCCCTATCTTGATGCATTGGTTCTTAGAACAACCCTCATGCCCTTGACCCGACGAGGAGGGACCAAGTGGGCAGACAAGAAGGCTGCTACGGCTCCTACAGCCCCTCGGTTAGCAGGCAACCAATCCCAGTCAGCCTTCGGCTACTCCTCCCCTCGGGATCAGGCACAAGCCACCCGCAGACTGCAGGGGCCTCACCCCTCTGTCACTCCCCAGCATTTATCCAAGCCACCCTAGCAGACCAGTGGGACAGAACAATCTGTGCCAGTCATCGTAACATACTGGGTGTAAACAATTGGCAATACTGTTTCCAGAGTAATATCATTATTATCCACATCCCCACATGGTAGGTGAAACTATACAGACATAATAAACACAGAAAATATAGAATTTAGAAAATTCCTGGTTGTGTACAAAAATTTGCTATTATCTTCCAGTTTTCCAATAACAAATAAATTCAACGCTTATTCCTGGTCGAGTGGCCGCCCTGAGGCATGGAGACGTTTTATCAATAGCTTTTTACACAAGTCCTGGACTAACCACAACTCTGCTACAGTAAGTGCACACCAAGCAAAGTTAGACTGGNGCTTTTTACACAAGTCCTGGACTAACCACAACTCTGCTACAGTAAGTGCACACCAAGCAAAGTTAGACTGGGTTACCGCCCAATCTCCTTGCAAAGCATGACTGACCAATTGGTAACATTAGGATGGGCAGCTCCACAGTAACCAAAACAAGGAATGAGTGAAACAATGGCTACACTGGACAACCTGGCTACACACATCCAGCACATATCTGCAACATCTTTATATTTTGAATGGGTTGTGTTTTTCTGTCTAGTTACTGAAAAAGCTTCTCACATATTTTGGCCCCTAGCTGCTTTTCGTACACACACAAAATTATGAAATATGTACAGTATATTATATTACTGGCAAGTCTTCCTAGCTGAGAGTAGAACTGTCTGAAGTTCTAACAAGTTTCTAGCAATATGGTGAATGAATGTCTGACTTTATTGCGTGAAAGTTGAACTAAGAACACCACTGTCGAAGGTATGAAAGTCTGAATTGCATACAAGCAGAGTGCTACAAGTCCTAAAAAACACATAAAATAAAACTTTTCATTAAACACAGAAAAAAACTACAAATTTATACTACCATATCTAGAAACATAAACAGAAAATGTTAGTTTAGGTGAAGCATAGTGTGGTGGTTGCAATGCCGAGCAGCGGCCAGACTCACTTTCTTGACAAGGGGGTTCAGTATGTTGTGCTTGTGGCCGCCGACCATGAGCAGTTGGCAGGACTGTGTGTACTGCGCCTTGTGCCAGAGGCGTGGCTTCTTGTACAGGAGATACACCGGGCTCCACTGCATCGTCACAACGTTCAGGCACCAGCAGTCACCTTGGCCAATCACAGGGACAGGTTCACGTGACCCACGCCAACTCTCCCGTCACCACATGCCCCCAAACACTTATAAGGAACTACCAAAACTGGGAGGTTGTGTGTGAACACCATAGTATTACTGCAGTTCTGTTATTATAAAACACGTGACACATACGGTTTTCACATTTTGTCAGGGTGTAACTAAATTAGAGTATCAATAATACAAAATATATATTAGTGAAGAAATGTTGAGCTGCATAAACATATTAAGAAATTTGGTTAATAATTACGTAACACACACAACAGATTTTTTTCTGTGGCAATAACATAAAAGTTCTCTTATAGTGCCCAACTACCAGTGATGCCAGAGCCGGCATNAACAGATTTTTTTCTGTGGCAATAACATAAAAGTTCTCTTATAGTGCCCAACTACCAGTGATGCCAGAGCCGGCATCTGTGAGACGCAAGCAAGGCAAAGAGACCCACAGAACTGGCACGCACATCAAGTACCACCTCGTTACTGCTACAGGCAAAGCAATGAACTGGTGTACAGACTTTCCATGGTGCTGTATTTACTGCTGTATTTGAAGTAGTGACACTGCAATTTTATTGGTGGAAAGATTGTAACAAAGTGCAATGAAGGTTTCTTTTTAATTTCACAAGTATGTAATTAATATCTGAAGATAGAGCNGGAAAGACTGTAACAAAGTGCAATGAAGGTTTCTTTTTAATTTCACAAGTATGTAATTAATATCTGAAGATAGAGCGGTATGGAATAACTACACTTGATGGCTTTTGAGTGAGCAAGTGAAGAGATTTGGGTGGGTCTTAACATCGAGGTCTTAAGAGCTGACGACGGTGAAGCAAAATGAGTATGGAGGAGTGCTGGAATGTAAGGATGAGGGAAATGGGAGAACCGCAAGAAAACCCACCAATCAGCAGCATTTCATCCGGCACAATTCCCACATGCAAAAAACAGGGTGGTGACCCCGCCAGGAATCGAACCTGGTTCTAGCTGGTGCGAGGCAAGCACTCTAGCAGCTGTGCCACCGTAGCCAGAGAATTTAAAAAGTTTTAGTCTGGTCACTGCCATAATTGTTTGCAGCTTTCAAGTCCGGAAACATTTTTTTTCAGCAAGGTACTTGCATGAACTGCAGTAGTTGAAGTGTTCAAATTTAAAAAAAGAAAATAAACAACAAGCCACTTGCTTACATTATGTTCCACTCAACATTCTTAGCTCCTGGTAAATGTTTCTTCTAACTGTGTAGCATGAAGTGGAGCAGTGGCACATAATGCAAAAACTAAAACCTTTCCCTTCATCTGAGTTTATAATACATACAGAGAAACTCTATACTGAAAAATCCACAGAATATTTTGTAACAGTATTCCATTTTTTTAAATATTCATGAAGTTTGTAAAGTTGATAACATAAGCAGAAAAATTAAATTACTTGTGAAGGCATAGCACGCCACAAAATAATTGGGGAAAAAAAAAAAAATTGATCGCCCTGATGGTACCATCGCAGGGGGACTTAAATGGCAACAGGCAAAAGACATGGTAGTATGTATAAAGAAAACATCAAAATATTGCACCACACCACGCATGTATTGCCGGGGAACAACACTTGCTGGATGCACTTAGCATGGTGTTGGAGCACTCGTAACCTGGAGGCAGGTGGCGATACTGTCGGGCATGGAGGCATACAGACATCGGATGTCCTCCTGAGGAAAGATCCTGCCAGAACTGGTGCAACCGACCCTCCAAATCCAATATAGTTTCCGCTGGCCGAAGCTGCCGTCGACTCTAGACCCAAATGTTCTCGATGGGCGAGAGGTCTGGGAACTTTGCTGGTTAAGGAAGCATGTTGGCATCACGAAAGCAGGCTAGAGATACCAGTGTTGTGAGAGGCCGGGGCATTATCCTGCCCCGGCCTCTCCCGGTCAAGCTGCACCAGGAAGAGGAAAGCACATGGTTGCAGAATTNAGGATAATGCCCCGGCCTCTCCCGGTCAAGCTGCACCAGGAAGAGGAAAGCACATGGTTGCAGAATTACCTGGACGTATCGTGCATCGTCAGGGTTCCTTCAATCACCATCAGTGGGGTGCGGGAATCATAGGAAATGGCACCACGCACCATGACACCTTTCGTTGGGACTGTGTGCTGCTCTACAATGAAGTGTGGATCACAGCTCTGGCCAGGACATCTCCAGACTCAAATATTGCGGTCATCTATCCCGACAAAACCATAATTTGTCACTAAACAAGCCACCTAGATATGGTACCGGTGGACACAGACGTATCCCCAGCTGCCGTGACATGTCCCTGGATGGTGTGCAGCAACGCCCATGGAGTGCTTACAGCCTGTCGCACAATGAAACGATCCTCCCTGCTGGTGGTCCAACCCGAGCCTTCTCGACGGGTGTGTGTCCCCTATTTCCACTGTGTCCAACACACACTCTCACAGTGTAGGCACAACGGTTCAAGTAGCGTCCAACCAGCCTCTCCGAGACCGATGATGTGGCCTCTCTCAAACTCATTCAGCTGGGGAAAGGCTTGTCGAATGCGCCATCGGGGCATGCTACGTGTTCACTGAACCTGACTCTGTGGCTCACACTGCTACTAAGGCATTCGGTGTCTTGCAGCTATGGATAATGGAGGGACATATATGCCCCCTTGTGGCACATAAGCGCAAGCAAACTGTATTAAACACAGATGGGATACATGTTGGGCTATGACAATACTTTGTTGTACTTGCGTGATTTGTTCATGGTGATCAATTTTTCTTTGCAAATAAGTGTACATCACAACATACATGATAATCCTCTTAAACATATTTAAACCACACTTTAAAGTAATGTTCTGTTAAAACAGTCTATTCTCACTTTCACACTTATGATCAGACTTGATGATTACAAAATCAAAATATATATCATAATATGGAAATTAATTTTTATAATCTACTGAAAGCCATGAGAGATGTATTAATTTATAGAAATTATGTATTATTTCAGTTTCTGGGTATATTAGAAACAAAAAATTTTAACAAAATCAAATGATGACAAATTGCAAAAGTTCACATATCTTTATAAACCATAAAAAAAACTGTAGGTTTTTTTTTTGAGGACAATTTTCTGGGCAATGGTAAAAGATTCAGCATTTGGTGCATATAGTCACTTAATGGTTANGTTTTTTTTTTGAGGACAATTTTCTGGGCAATGGTAAAAGATTCAGCATTTGGTGCATATAGTCACTTAATGGTTATCTCAAACATTTCTGGAGCCCAGCTAAATTCTACTTTCAGGATATTCCTCCATTTCGTGCAAACAAACCTCAACAGAGTCTAGAACATTACANGCTTACAGCCTGTCGCACAATGAAACGATCCTCCCTGCTGGTGGTCCAACCCGAGCCTTCTCGACGGGTGTGTGTCACCTATTTCCACTGTGTCCAACACACACTCTCACAGTGTAGGCACAACGGTTCAAGTAGCGTCCAACCAGCCTCTCAGAGACTGATGATGTGGCCTCTCTCAAACTCATTCAGCTGGGGAAAGGCTTGTTGAATGCGCCATCGGGGCATGCTACGTGTTCACTGAACCTGACTCTGTGGCTCACACTGCTACTAAGGAATTCAGTGTCTTGCAGCTATGGATCATGGAGGGAGATATATGCCCCCTTGTGGCACATAAGCGCAAGCAAACTGTATTAAACACAGATGGGACACATGTTGGGCTATGACAATACTTTGGTGTACTTGCGTGATTTGTTCATGGTGATCAATTTTTCTTTGCAAATAAGTGTACATCACAACATGCATTATAATCCTCTTAAACATATTTAAACCACACTTTAAAGTAATGTTCTGTTAAAACAGTCCATTCTCACTTTCACATTTATGATCAGACTTGATGATCGCAAAATCAAAATATATATCGTAATATGGAAATTAATTTTTATAATCTACTGAAAGCCATGAGAGATGTATTAATTTATGGAAATTATGTATTATTTCAGTTTCTGGGTATATTAGAAACAAAAAATTTTAACAAAATCAAATGATGACAAATTGCAAAAGTTCACATATCTTTATAAACCATAAAAAAAACTGTAGGTTTTTTTTTTTTGAGGACAATTTTCTGGGCAATGGTAAAAGATTCAGCATTTGGTGCATATAGTCACTTAATGGTTATCTCAAACATTTCTGGAGCCCAGCTAAATTCTACTTTCAGGATATTCCTCCATTTCGTGCAAACAAACCTCAACAGAGTCTAGAACATTACACCATAAGAACAACGTACCACATACATGAGCACACAGTTTAACAACATTTATCATGATAACTATTTCTAACTAGGTATCATCAACATCACTCTTATTTACTTTTTGATTTTGTTCATATTAATTACAAACTAAATATTACAGATTATACATAAAATTAAAGTAAAAGTTATATTTTATCAACAATACAACTTCAATGTTGACAGAAGTATAAAATGCTTGTGACACATGATGTATTTAGGAAACAAAAAAACACATCATACATGGAGTGATTCCACTAAAGGTTTGATTAAAAAATTGTGAAGATACCATAAATAGACTGACTGTAATATGGCATGGAAACAAGAGAAGCCCTTCTACTCTAATAATACCGAAACCAACACAAACGTGCACCATCCAGAAACACGATACTTTGCCGTTCGTCATGCCACTCACTTTGCTCGGCCCAGGAGAACCACAGTATACATAACTGTGTTCATAACACATGGGAAGATTATTTTTGGCCAATTATGTACACTGCGAGGATCAATGCCCAATGATCTACCCCGTGGGTAACTGATCTGTCAACATTACTGTTCTATAATATGGACAAACCTTATTGCTACAGGCGGACACAATCCCTACGGCTCACTGGTTGCTATAACAAGAAAGTGATGTGTCTGCTTAAAGTACACCACACATCATAACATTTATTTGCAATGCCTGAAGCCATTAATTAAATTAAATCTGAAAAGATTCAAGTACCATTTCAGCACTCGTAAAGCTGTTTTTAAAAAGGCAGCCTACGGAAAGGACAACTGTCTCAAAGAAAAACTGCAACATCAGATTATGCATTACAGTACCCCACTGTTGCACTGCTAACAATGTCAAATCAGCTTGTAGGAGTCTCCAACGTTGAACATCCATGACATGCCCTCGGAGTGCTGCAGCTTTCTGTATATTATGCTCTCACATTTTCTCTGCTACAGAATCACAGCAGATGTTTTACTGAACTGGTGGTATCTGTGAAGCAGATATTTTTTAATGCAAGAAAGAAACGTCATACTTTTCAGCTTTTTTCAACAGGCAGGCTCCAAGGCAGGTTTTTTTCCCATCCCTGTTGCAACCCGGTGGAACTCGTGGTTGACATCAGTTGAATGGCTTGCTGACAACTGGGCAATCTTGTTTAGTTTATTGGAGTCTGAGGCGGCAAGGGAGAACAATTCCAACAGTGGGTCGTCACATCTTCAGAGCCTGGTGAAGAGGAGCTCAGTATGTTGCATGTCCAATCTTTGTTCTTCAAATCACTGAGTTCACACATTAAGCCCTTTTTGGTGAATTTGGAGACTAATTCCATGCCTATTGCATGTGAAGTATATCCCAAACTTCAGTTTTTGAAACAAAGATTACATGTCTTTGGAGAAGGGGTCTTCAGTGACGAAGTGAAGAATGGACTGAACAAACTGAAGTCTCTGCACAAAGGCAAAACCAGTAAGCTGCTCAAGAACACAGCGCAGTATATGTCCATGAAGCTGGACAAGCTTATGGCAGAGGATCCTGCTCGCAAGTACACAGAACCAGTCACGGACTTGCTTCACAAGCAACACATTCTGACCCTGGAAGTTAGCAGCACCAGACTTCAAGTTCTATTTTCAAGAATTCCATCTCTGCGAGACTTACAACTTGCTGAGGGTGTACATGCGTACACAGAGCTCAAAGATAAAATGAAGACACATACTAATACAAATGTCTTGGAAGCACTTAAATCCGTGGAAGATGACCACAAGGCCTTTGTGGCGGGAGCCCTAACAGCATTTTGGATGCCAGTGTCAAATGTGAACTGTAAACGATTATTCTCACAATTTTCTTGTGTTCATACAAACAGAGGACAAATCTGAGTGTGACCAATCTTGAACTTCTCTCTTCCTATGCACATGAAGGAAAATTATGACATTTTCTTGAAATCGTAATTTGCTCGTTAGAAACTTATTTCACAAGATCTCTAGGAACACTTTTTAAAAATAATTTTTTTTGTTAGGCTTGCAAGTGAGATGTGCACACATTAGCGTGCTGAGCATTACATTTGAAACTACTTATTGCAGTGTTTTACTACAAAAAAAATGCTAACAACTTAAACCTGTAGAAATGTCTAGTCAGTTTCTTAAGTTAGGTTTTTATGAGATTTTTAAAAGTATAAAATATGTTTGTGTACTTAGTTTTGTTGTAATTTTTTTAATTTCAATGCGCTATTTTTCTGTCTAAAATACGTATTATTGATACTAAACAAATCTGCATTTCACTCAAGAATTTTTGCCTCTCTTACTCAAGAATTTTAGGACAAGCTACTCAAGAAATTCTTGGGTCTCTACTGATAGGTAATACTATTTTTTCAATGAAACAGTTCATATTAGTTAAGGAAAAGGGAAAGAAATTATTTTAAGAATTGTTTGGCATTGTTTTTGTTGAGAAAATGTCGGAACCAGAAAATTTCCTGCATTACAGATGGGAAACATTACAAATAAGAACATTTTAGTAGGATTCTACTGTATAAATAAGTACTAGTTTTGGTTTGTACAAGCAGATCATTTTAATGATGATGTTATTTTCTCCATGGTGAACAGACCCATTGCAAATTTATTACTCTTACGGTGCTCTGGCAATGATATTCCACAACTTTGAGACAGTTTATTTTTCTTTAGATATTTCTGACTCAAAAAAAATTTCATGAAGAAGCCTTATTCTTACAAGGTTAAGGAACTTCCAGTTCTGAAGCCATCAATCCTGGAGGTGTTTGCGGCCACTGCTGCAAACTGATGATTCTGAATAATTCATTCTAATTCAGGAGCACAGGATTTTGACAGGAATGAATTTACTGTTATGGAGCAAGGGCAAAATACTGTACGTTTAGCATCATGTGTGTTGTGTTTGTAGACATGTGCCAAGTGTCAGTTCAAAGTTTTTGTATTTCCCGGTCCAGTGCTGTAACCTGTACATTATCGACTGTGGCGCTGCGATCTGCAGTTGCGAACTATCAGTGGGCATGCAGCCGCTACAAACTTTGTCGAATATCGCTGGTTAATTTTCCCATCCAACTAAACATTTGATCCTCCGGGCGCCAGATCGTAAAAGTGATCACCGATATAACAGAGTAGTTTCGTTCCGTGTTCAGTTTTCGGTTTGCGAAGTGATTTCATGCAGATACATTCGTGCTTCCGCATGATGTGTTGCGGTATGGATTACGCAATTTGTGTATAAAAATTTGCACACTACTCGCATTGCTTTGAATTTGTGAGAGATTCAAAAACGTTTCTTGTGTGTGAGAAAGTGAGTGGCTGCAAATGTGTGAAATTGGAATATGTTTGTTTACCAAGTGGGTGCCGCAGTTTGTGAATAATGTGAGCTACAGTATGTGCCAATAATTACATACATTAAAGCGTAAACACATAACAAGTGTTGGTTGACGTTTTTTGTTGATCTTTGTGCATGATGAGGTTAAATGACTTTAGGAGTTGTCCATACGCATTTTGAGGTTAATTGCAATGCACAGTTATGAAAATGGCTTCCAAAATATTTGCAGCTCATCTACGGTTGGATTGTGCTGAAAACCTTATGCAAAGAGCTTCAGCCTTAGGTGAAAAGGTACTAACAAACCCTTCGCAAATGAAATTATTCCAGGCCACATGCCGGAATCTGGAAAAAAAAAAAAAGCAAAAGTTTTGATGAAGATCACTTAACCATTTTAGCAGTTGTACGAGAAATTGATGACTTTGATGTAGACGTTCATCGTAAACGTCTGGATGATTTTGACTATTTGTATTACAACACAATCGCCATTGTAGAGTCATTGACTCAGTCATCTGTGGAGCAAGAACACCCATCATTGGGGTCTGCATCGAAGGTAGCGCTTCCTGTGATAAAGCTGTCAACATTCTGTGGTGATATTGGGCAGTGGCAGAACTTTGCTAATTTTAGTTGCTCAAAACTGTTCGTTAAAGCAATGTGGAAAAACTGTTGTATTTGATGTTGTTAATACAGTCTCTTCCACTCACCCCAGATAACTATGAGGCAGCTTGGACCATACTTGGGATACTGTATAACAATAGGCATCTTATTGTATCTCATCATATTGATGCACTTGTTAATGCACCTCACATGACCTCAAGTAACCCTTCACGTCTGCTGCAGTAGTTAGCCACAATTTATGAACACACAGCTGCATTAAAGGTTTTGAATGTGTCGGTTGAAACTTGGAACGCACTGTTGTTACATCTGTTTGAAGGGAAGCTGGATCTTAACCTTAGAAAGGAGTCGGAGCTTACTATTGTTGATCCAACAACATTGCCCACACTCGCTCAGTTCCTTACTTTTCTTGAAGGTCGTCAACATATGGTCGAAGGGCAATAGTACAACAATTCACAGAAATTGACTCGCATGTCACACAGTCATTGGTCGCAAGTGCAGGAGAAGAATCGACACAGTGTGAACTATGTCGAGGCTCGGACTCATTTTCTAAATGCTCACAGTTTGCTGATCTTTCACCGAGACAACGGTTGCCTCAGGACATCACATAAATTGAAGAACTGTCCCTCAAAGACAAACTGCCGCCATTGTAACTTGAGACAACATATCGTGCTACATTTCAACAAGGACATTCCCTCTGAAACTGAAGGACCATCAGGCCGTGCAAATAGAGACAGCACTGAGAGTGGAAGCAGTGACTTGACTTCTGCTTCTACCCTCACAGGCTTGGCACGTACGTCAATTGTTTTGTTGGCAACAACTCTTGTTGGTGTAAAAGATCAAACTGGTAATAATCACACATGTAGAGAACTTCTAGATTCAGGCAGCTAAGCAAATTTCATTACTAGTAGCGCTGTTAGCAGAAACTTTGGTTGCCCCGGCGAAAATATTTTTCAGACCCGTACATTGTCTTTCAGGGTCACCAGTGATAGACATAAAGGTTATCACCACATACCAAATCCAGCCAGATGATGATCCCGCTCACCAATTTGGAGCTGACATGCTAGTTTTGAATCAAATTAGTGGTATGTTAACTAACACTAACTTACCAGCCAATCAGTGGGAACATTTAGTGAACCTACGATTGGAGGACTCCAATCTGGAACTCCTTGCCCTATTGATCTGTTAATTGGAGCCAAACTGTTTCCACTAATACTGACTGGCTCTCGNTTGCCCTATTGATCTGTTAATTGGAGCCAAACTGTTTCCACTAATACTGACTGGCTCTCGCCTTGAAGGGTGTCCAGGATCACCAGTCACCATGAAGTCTCTGTTTGGTTGTCTTGTAATGGGAAGAGTGGACTCTAAAACTGTGGAACACTCATCACAACTCGTTACGTGTCTCCATGCTACTTCATCACTTGACAAAACCATTAAGAGGTTTCGGGAGTTAGAGGAATTAACCATGTCTGCTCCTCTTACCCCAGAGGAGAAACAATGTGCAACAATATTTGAGCAAACTCATCAGCGAACTGCAGATGGCAGGTAAAAGGAGTGCCTTCCATTCAGGTCAGCAAAGCCAGAGCTAGGAAGTTCTAGACCTCAAGCTCTAACTCAACTACATGGGCTGGAGAATTTAATCAAACTGCATTACAAATTGGTTAGAGGAAGTATAAGAACATCTCAAAGCATTTGCTTACTAAACGATGTTCTAAACTCAAATCCAATCCACGCCATTTTTGCTAGTCGTATTGGCAGAAAAGCAGTTAAATTTTGGGCTACGGAGATTGGTTGTGTGCAGCCAGTGAGATGAGTTTACCTCATCTTCAGTCTATAGAATTCTAGTGTGCTGGAAACAAGCGAAAAGAGAAAAAACAGTGATCATGAAAAATAATAAACAACATGAATGAAGAACACAGTCGTTGACGGAAATCTCGAACATGAAGAAAGTTTCAGACAGCTCTGAGGTGGATTGTGTCGCACTAGTGCATTTACGAGTTGTACATCAGGGCGGTTCAGTGTCCAAGCACTTGGTCATGGGGCGGTCTAAGGTGGCACCTATCANCATTTACGAGTTGTACATCAGGGCGGTTCAGTGTCCAAGCACTTGGTCATGGGGCGGTCTAAGGTGGCACCTATCAAATGGGTTTCGCTTCCAAGGCTCGAATTGTGTGCAGCATTACTGCTGGCAGAAACACCTCATTACATCTTAACTGTCTTTGGGTCAACACNCCAAGGCTCGAATTGTGTGCAGCATTACTGCTGGCAGAAACACCTCATTACATCTTAACTGTCTTTGGGTCAACACCTAAAGGTGGATAATGTGTTTGCCTGGGCTGACTCCACTGTAACACTGGCATGGATTTGTTCATCCCATCATTGGAAGATATTTGTAGCCAACAGGGTTGGAGAAATCCAGACAAACACCCTCCCCCTTCCCCTGTGGTGGCACCATGTGCCATCAGAGCACAATCCTGCAGACTGCGCTTCCAGGGACCTCTTACCATCCCAATTTGTGAGACATCCTCTGAGGTGGGAGGGACCTACGTGACTGCAAGAGACTAAGGACGTCTGGCCGAAACACAGTGAACCGTTGGCGGAATCAGAATGTGACTTACTGGTTGAAGAGCGCATGGCAACTTCCAGCCTGATGGCTGGAGTGACTCAGCAAATTGATTGTTCACTGCTGCATCGATTTTCATGTCTTCACAAGATCAAGATAATTACAGCTTATTGCTTGTGATTTATGAAACTACAGTTGGAAAAGCATACTCGAGGTTCCTCATTACGGATTGATGAACTACAGACAGCTTTAATGTTCTGGGTGAAAAAACTTAACGGGTACACTTTGCATCACAATTGTCAGCTCCTGAGAAGGGAAAGTGTCCAGTTATCCTCAAAAAGTTAAACCCATTTCATGACTCGGAAGGAATTCTTTGAGTTGGTGGGAGGTTGCATGTATCAGATCTGCCACATGATCAGAAACATCCTGCACTTCTCCCAAAACAGTGTTGCTTGACTGAGTTGATTATTGACCAAGTGCACAGAGAATTGCTCCACCCTGGACCGCAACACTTGTTATCAGTACTCCAGCAAAATTTCTGGATCGTCAATGGCAGAGATGTAGTGAGACGCAGGCTGCACTTGTGCATTATATGTTTTCGCTGTCGGCCACAACATACAACACCAAGAATGAGCAATCTTCCTGCTGAAAGAGTCACTAACGCCAAGCCTTTGCTGAAAACCGGAGTGGATTATGCTGGTCCAGTTACCATTACAATGGTCAGAGCCAGGAAACTTAGGACGTATAATGCATACATCTGTTTGTTCGTCTTCTTGCCACAAAAGCACTCCATTTAGAATTGGTGTCATCTCTCAGTACTGACACATTTCTGGCTGCACTGCGAAGATTCGTGGCACGTCGTGGGTAGTGTCAAGATCTCTTCAGTGACTGCAGGGGTGCCAGCAACCAGCTGAAGGAATTGTATACTTTCCTNGTCGTGGGTAGTGTCAAGATCTCTTCAGTGACTGCAGGGGTGCCAGCAACCAGCTGAAGGAATTGTATACTTTCCTTCTCAGCACAAGCAAAGATGAGACTTTTAAACAAGCATCATGCAGGCAACAAATCACTTGGCCTTTCAACCGACCTGGGGCCCCTCACTTCGGCGGACTGTGGGAAGCTGGTGTCTAGGCAGTCAAGTCACACCTAACCAAGGTTGTCGGGAAGCNGCCCCTCACTTCGGCGGACTGTGGGAAGCTGGTGTCTAGGCAGTCAAGTCACACCTAACCAAGGTTGTCGGGAAGCCATTGCTGAGTTATGAGGAGTTATACGCAGTGCTCACCCATGTGGAGGCAGTCCTCAACTCGCGACCATTGTGTGCTCTATCTACAGATCCTTCAGACTTCCAGGTTCTGACCCAAAGCCATTTATTAGCATAACGTCCACCTCAGATACTCCCAGAGGAGAATGTGACTACAGTTCCAGCTAATCGTCTTTCAAGGTGGACACTTCTGCAGCAACTTCATCAATCCTTTTGGTCACATTGGCACAAGGATTATCATTATCAGCTGAAAGTTCAGGGCAAGTGGACGAAAGATGCTAACCTGCAAGTGGACACACTTGTACTTGTTCGAGAACCGAACATGCCAACCATGAACTCACGTCTGGGTCGTGTTGTGAAAACATTCTCTGGCACTGTTGGTTTCGTGCGTATGGCTCAGGTGTTCACCTCATCAGGAACCATTACCAGACCGGTTGTGAAGCTATGCCTCTTACCAGTGAATTAGTTGAAGTAAAATATTTCAAGGCGGACGGGATGTTTAGCATCATGTGTGTTGTGTTNTATGCCTCTTACCAGTGAATTAGTTGAAGTAAAATATTTCAAGGCGGACGGGATGTTTAGCATCATGTGTGTTGTGTTTGTTTACATGTACCAAGTTTAAGTACAAAGTTTTTGTATTTCCCAGGTCCAGTGCTGTAACCTGTATATTATAGACTGTGGTGCTGCAAAGCCAGTTGGAGAGGCCTTACCTCCCAGCTCCCATACCCTCCTTATTTCAGCCCCCAATCAAGACCAACGACTGACCGCACCCAGTCGTCACTGACTTTCGTCAAGGACGCCACGTGTTGCTAGGGATCGCGAATCCCTGGTTTCAGAGAAGCCGGACCAGCAGCCCTTCAGTACCGCCAGTCGCAGCGGCACCTCCGTCCAAGGACTGGGCACCAGCTCCGACCGACAGCAGCCGCACCAGCAGCAGAGCAAGGAGCTGCCCCGGGCAACATCCAGTACAGGTAAACCCGTGGCAGTGTGCCAACCAGTATGCAGGACAGCTAAGCCAATGACTGATTTTGTGCCATGCCGTCAAATCATGCGCCCTATCTTATATACCGGTCGGGACCTGGTCAGCAGTCAATAAGGTCAGCCAGTTAAATCGCCCGTGTCTCTGACCGACACACCTAAACCTTACCTGACCGTGATGTCGTCATCAGCCACCCGACGTCACGTGTCAGTACAATGATGTGCATATGAAAGGTATCTTTAGAAATTCCTTTGAATATCTAGTAAACCACTATTGCAGCAATCTGCTAAGAGTCTCTCAAACATACATCAATAAAAAGGTTCAGAATAAAATGAGCTAAGTTTATGGCAGAACAAAATAACAGAACAGTATCACACTAGAAATAAAAATTAAGATGTTTCTATTTTTTAAGTTGTCTAAGACAGAATATTGATGATGTAATCAGAAAAATAACAACACTGACCATAAAAGTGTTGTCAGTTAAATTCTTTATTGTTTCCCTTTTAATTAACATTAATTCTTTTTAGCAAAATTATCTTACAATCAACTCTCGATTCTACAACCCTTCACTGTTCCCGGGAAAGGAGTTGTTATTTTGAGGGGGGTCATTACTGGAAAATTGTTTTATGGTTCCTCAAAATAGGTTCATTTCAAGAGTGTCCCTATTACAGGGGTCTTATAATCAACAGTTGACTGTATTTTGCTCATTTATAAAGTATTTGGTGCTGCTGGAAAATAAATGTATACTGTTAACTGCAAGATTTGACACTTCAAGTTGCAAACCAGCCACAAGCTGAACATTGTTGTGTATATAAACAAATNACTGTTAACTGCAAGATTTGACACTTCAAGTTGCAAACCAGCCACAAGCTGAACATTGTTGTGTATATAAACAAATAAATGAATTATATAAAAGGATGGAAGCACAAGTACTCACAGTCTCGCACACAAAGGACAGCACATTGTTACACATGGTTGCGCTGTGCCCTACAACTCTTCGCCTGATGAAGCTGGCCTAGCCACTGAAACGTCGTGACCCCGCAAATGCATTAAAAAATGTGTCGTCATTCTTTGTGTGCACCTGTTGACAAGTACTAGACTGTGAATATTTGTGCTCCTGCCCTTTTATGTATTTGACGCGTGATGCATATTTCAAACTACCCTTTCTTCATAGACTTCTAATCATCACATGCCTCAATGAAAATTTGAACCCTGACTGGTCGCCTCCAAAGTTAGATGAAAACCCTCCTCAGAAAACATAAGAAACTGAGAGGACTGTTGTATAGTATTAAAAGATAGTCACGCAATCCCCACTACCTACCAAAGATGTGAGAACAAGAGCCAGCCAGTAATGAAAATGGGAGATACCGCTCACACACCAGCCAAACTACCATGGTGTTAGCCACCCCGGAGATGGCAGCATGGGCACTGCCTGACCAAACCCCAGAGGGGGTTAGCAGCCAAAGACAGCCAAAGAAAGAATGACCTGAAAGACATGCCGGCCCGCAGGAATATACGGACATGCGCCCGGCAGAAACGCCAGTTGTTCCTGTAGCTTGGTGTGGAGGACCTCCCACGAGATCTTCCAGTGACCATCAGCAATGCCTTCACCTCGCACCTTCAGCCCCTAACAGTCGTCAATCCACAGTTGGACAATTGCCATCTAGCATCACCACACCCCAACACTTATATCACATGTGGTGCCCCGAGACCCTTCAGGACTAACAGACTTCAGTTAGGGTATAATTTTTCTCACTGCTAACTAGATGTTGCCCTCCCTGCTCTTCATGCCTTCGCTCTTCAAGCTAACAAGACCCAAGACCTGTCTTGCCCTTTTACCAATTCCATAGGTTACCCAGAGTGTTGCTATGCCCTGTAGCACTAACCAGGGCAACACAAAGCAGCAAAACTAAATGTTCAATATTAAATCTCTTAAAATATCAGCAATTTCATCTCAGCAGAGTATAAGTATTATTTTAATGTATTATTGAACACGAGTTGTTTTGTTAATATAATAAATTAAGCCTATAAGACACAACTGGGTGCCATTATATATTATTATAATATTTATGAAAAACAGTAAACAATTTCTGGGTACAATCTTTTACAGAACTTTATGCTTTGGTTTGTACTAATAATATTTAAACATANAAACAGTAAACAATTTCTGGGTACAATCTTTTACAGAACTTTATGCTTTGGTTTGTACTAATAATATTTAAACATACGTACATCCATTTACATGCTATTATGAAAACAAACTCTAACTAGAGGAAAAATACTACAAACATTAGTCTCAACGTAAGAAACTCCCAAATGTACCCTTTAAATGTCTGATAATAAGATTTAATTAACTCAGAATGAAGTCCAGGATCTGCTTCTCTTCGAGCCTGCAGCTTACCCTGGCCTACATAGCACCAAATTCATAGCTCCCCTCCTCAATCAGGGGCTTAAAACATTACATTTTAAACTACCCCAATCCTAGGGCTAAATTATAAGAAAGTAGTATTTTTTTATTGTGATTATCGCCATATATCGCACTGCGGTGCTTCCATATGNTAGGGCTAAATTATAAGAAAGTAGTATTTTTTTATTGTGATTATCGCCATATATCGCACTGCGGTGCTTCCATATGTATCAAACAAACCGACACTAGCGCTGCTCTGCGGCGGGCTTGGAGGCTCATCGCCGCGCCAGTTTGGCTCGGTGCACGACATGATGACCATCCGCGGCAACTTATCCGCNGCGGGCTTGGAGGCTCATCGCCGCGCCAGTTTGGCTCGGTGCACGACATGATGACCATCCGCGGCAACTTATCCGCTGGCGCTGCCCCAACTTGACAGCCACCATGGCTACCTTGCCTAAAGCAGCACAGGGGAAGGACGTAGTGTTTTCGCATCAAAAGTAGAGGTGAGCCGATATGGTTTTTGAGACTTTTCCGATATTGCTGATACCAATACAGATACTGCCTTGACAAGGGAAAATAACAATTTTGCATTTTTCAAAAAATTAAAAACTTTATTTGTTAAATATTTAGATAAATCAAATNAAGGGAAAATAACAATTTTGCATTTTTCAAAAAATTAAAAACTTTATTTGTTAAATATTTAGATAAATCAAATTCTAATTGTCTTNTAACAATTTTGCATTTTTCAAAAAATTAAAAACTTTATTTGTTAAATATTTAGATAAATCAAATTCTAATTGTCTTCGTTTTTATTGTTTCAGTGATAGGCCTAACTATTATGATAAATAGAAATCTAGGAACCACATATTAATTTTAAGCANCGTTTTTATTGTTTCAGTGATAGGCCTAACTATTATGATAAATAGAAATCTAGGAACCACATATTAATTTTAAGCATATTTATAAGACAAAAATAATCTCCAGAAGTATGTCGTTACGCAATGAAACTCTTAAAAAAAACATAACATTTCAAATGGTGCGTACATTCAAGGTGCCGTTTTAAGTTTGTGGTACTACAGGACCTCGATGATGTACCGCCTCTCGAAACCAAACATTTGCAAATATTNTTTAAGTTTGTGGTACTACAGGACCTCGATGATGTACCGCCTCTCGAAACCAAACATTTGCAAATATTATAAACAGCCTTGCATTCTTGCATGTTGTTTACGGTAAAAAACTTCCACAAGTCACTTTTTCTTCCAGTTATATTATTTGTTTGTTGCTGGCACACGTAAATAATTTCACCACGTTCGNGGACCTCGATGATGTACCGCCTCTCGAAACCAAACATTTGCAAATATTGTAAACAGCCTTGCATTCTTGCATGTTGTTTACGGTAAAAAACTTCCACAAGTCACTTTTTCTTCCAGTTATATTATTTGTTTGTTGCTGGCACACGTAAATAATTTCACCACGTTTGTACCCTAACCTAGCACTGTCATGGCGTCATATTACTACAGCAACAGCAAACAAACAAACAAAACAAACAAAAAAAAAGAAATCTGTCGGAATGGCGCGGCTATGCACCAGCAATGTGCAACATGTAACCAACATTACAAGATTACATAAGTTTTTATGCGTCACCGTGTTTGCGGTTTGTCGTGAAACTATTAAGACAAAATATTTTTGGAGGTAATCGTAAATATTAATTATTGTTAATGTTATATATGTGTTAGGCTGATTAAATGTAAAGTTTGGTTCATGCTGCAAGCTTGCCTACATAGATAAAATTCAGTAAACGCAAATGGTAGCTACTATTGTTTTGTTGTATACAGGTTTTGTAAACAATAATGCAAAACATGCCTAATTTTTCTTTAGAAATAAACTCAGTCAGTTTAGTAAAAACCAATTTAAAAATAGTGATTATTTTAATAAAACCAAATAGTGAGTTAAGCCACTCCAGCATCATCNTTTAGTAAAAACCAATTTAAAAATAGTGATTATTTTAATAAAACCAAATAGTGAGTTAAGCCACTCCAGCATCATCTTAGATTTTTAGGGCAAAATATTGGTTTTAATATCTGCGATTTAAACATGAATTGCGCACAATTCCGATAATTACGATATCGGTCGGTTTCGATATATCGGTACCGGTATCNATGAATTGCGCACAATTCCGATAATTACGATATCGGTCGGTTTCGATATATCGGTACCGGTATCGGCTCAGCCCTAATCAAAAGGTAGGACATCTGCTTCAATGTAATTGTGTATCATTTCGCAAGGCTTTGAAAAAATACAGCAGTGGATAGTAAGTGTTTTAGACGCGTTGCTAGGCGGGCTGGACGTAGCAGACAGGTGGTAATTTGACGAAAATGAGGTGCCCCATCTCAGTGTGGTAAGGAGAAGGAGATAGTACGGGTCACAGTGTTCTATTCTCAAAAGAATATAAACACGTATTTCAATCCAACCACTGCTGTTTTCGTCTAGATTGATCTATGTACCTAACCCATCCTGATAAGTGTCATCCCACAGGAGAGAGAGAGGGGACCGCGCTATTTATAACCAATTTCCGATTCCAAAGTAGGACTGCGGTCTGTCCCTCACCACAGCTGCATGTTCGTCAAAGAAACAACATATTCTCAGGCCTCCCATGATGTAGATAAAGCCCCACAATGTCCTGCTTGCATGGTACGGTAGAGTCCCCTACTAGCAAGAGACATGATGAAGCGCCTAAGCCACCCAAGTCAGCTAANCCTGCTTGCATGGTACGGTAGAGTCCCCTACTAGCAAGAGACATGATGAAGCGCCTAAGCCACCCAAGTCAGCTAACCCACTCCTTCCAGAGCATATAGATCCGCCGGAAGGAGTGCCAGGCCTGACAAAGGCAGACTAAGCACCTATGGAAATATCTCTAGCTAGGGTCCCATTGCCAGCCGCTTTACTGAGGGGTGAACCGTGGAACACTNCCTGCTTGCATGGTACGGTAGAGTCCCCTACTAGCAAGAGACATGATGAAGCGCCTAAGCCACCCAAGTCAGCTAAACCACTCCTTCCAGAGCATATAGATCCGCAGGAAGGTGTGCCAGGCCTGACAAAGGCAGACTTAAGCACCTATGGAAATATCTCTAGCTAGGGTCCCATTGCCAGCCGCTTTACTGAGGGGTGAACCGTGGAACACTTCCCATACATGCCGTTCGGCTGCAGACGAGGAAGCCAGTGGAACGATAGGAGGACAGCTGCCATCCTTGCTGCTTGTCATACCTCAAGGAATCAACCCCTTCCAGCCTTTGGCTGTCTGACCCCTCGGGAGCGAGCACAAGCCGCTCACCACCTGTTGGAGCCTCACTCCACAGCCCTCCTAACAACCTCTTTGGCCCCCTTAGCAAGGTTCCCAGAGAGATTCATCCAGTGGTGCAGCTCCTCCACCGAGGTCTACCTCTCCTGGCAGTGGAGGCGCAGCCGACCCAACGCCGCCAGCACAAGCAACCCTGGCAAACACCCACAGCAATACCTCTGACCAGACACTCCGCCCATTGCGTGACAATTGCCCTGGGTGAGGAGTGCCAGAGGTCAGCCTGCGAATGCCCTTACTCCAGCCACCTGGAGGCCTCACCTCGTACAGCCTGACTTTGTAGCCTGCAGACGGCCCACCCAGCCAACCCTGTTTAGGGGACAAGTAGGAGTCCAACAGCAGATACTACAGTAGCCACCTCACCATAGCCAACCCGAGTGTGTGTGTTCACCTGACCGAACACAGTAAAAGACTTAGAAACGTTGACCCGCTCCGTCACCGCAGCCGTCACGCGTCATATTGTTGGTATCCTAAGGGCCTACTTGTCACCTTTACTTAACTAAATATAAATTAATTAAATAACTGGATACACAGGCAGAGGGCAGAGGCCATAGTTAAATGTCAGTATAGTTGAAATATATTTTGGTTTGTGTTTTATTAGTGAGGTCTTGAGTTTCAGTTAGAGTGAAGTGATGTGAGGATGGAGCAGCAGCAGAATGCAAGGATGAAGTAACAGGAATACCTGAAGGAAATTTGCAGGTAAATAGTAACATCTGCCACGTTTCCAACATGTGAAAACTCTGTGAGACCCCACCAGGAATGGAGAGATTTGGGCGGCTCTTAACAGCGAGGTCTTGAGAGCCGATAAGGGTAAAGTGAGGTGAGTATGGAGCAGCGCTGGAATGAAAGGGTGGGAGAAACTGGAGATCCCCAAGAATACCTGCCGACCAACAACGACGTCTGGCACAATTCCCACATGTGAAAATCCGGGAGTGGCCCTGCCGGGAAGCAAACATCTAGATGGGAGGCAAGTAGTCTAACCACTACATCACCATGGCCCCGGACCCCAGCAGGAATTGAACCTGGTTCGACTTGATGGGAAATTAGCAGTCTGGTCCTTGTTGAATATTCATTACTTTCTCTTACACGCTTACTTTCAAGTCCTTTTACCTAAGTTGTCAGCAGGAGTGCGGAACAGGGTTTTGAACTTAAAGAACTGATAAACAAACGAGAAATTTCGTTAGAATTGTGTTGGCATGTCTAACCATACAATTTTCAGCAAGTATCAGAGTCACCCTGTTCCATCATAATTACGTTAAACTTTTCACAACTTTCAACAAACGTGACAGTTTACACAGAATCCTGCATGTGTCGCCATCTTGCCATTGTTCACTGACTGGAGAAAAAAAATGACATTCACAGTGCCAACGTTCCCATACAAAACAACAAAATCACGCAGGTTACAAACACAATAAACCAAGATGAAGTTCCATGTAACTAGATAGGTCCCTAGGAGAATCACTAGACAAACCTCTAACAATGAATTTCAGTGCAGCATAATTTAGTGATGAAGTATTTTCATAGAGCTACCTATTAAATCTGTTAAAAAAAAACACCTGGTGAAGCACTTAAAACTTACAGAAACTAATATAGACTGGGAAGTTGTTAAATACTAGATTTTTCAAACTGGTTACCTGGTTCAAATCACCAATAACTGTGTGACACNATAGACTGGGAAGTTGTTAAATACTAGATTTTTCAAACTGGTTACCTGGTTCAAATCACCAATAACTGTGTGACACATTCGTCAAGAGGATAAAAGAACTTCTGAGTGAAAGTCTCATGCAAATATTTTACAATTTAGGGCCCTGGTAAAGCTACACCAACGTTTGTTAACCAAAATACAATATAAAAAAGGCATGTGATACTTCTTGTTAGTTAAAAATACTAAACAAAGATTTGATAAAGTTAATGAAATAGTTTCAAAAGTATTTCAGCTGAAATGTTAATAAAGCTGCTATATTGAAATATTAGGCTAACCTACTAAAATTTCACTAATGTTAGTTTCCTCCACAGCACTGCTTCAATAAGAGAATAGGTGAAAATCAGTTTGGTAGTTTCAAAATTTCGTATTTAGTTTTTCATACAGTATTATTTCCTAAAATAGTTGATAACAAAGATGATTTATTACTGAATTCAATTCTGTCACCAAATCTTGTCGCAACATGAAGTCTGTTTTAAATTGGTCTANAATTTCGTATTTAGTTTTTCATACAGTATTATTTCCTAAAATAGTTGATAACAAAGATGATTTATTACTGAATTCAATTCTGTCACCAAATCTTGTCGCAACATGAAGTCTGTTTTAAATTGGTCTAACTGTTCCACAGATATGACAAAAGAACCTAAAAGAATAAAACTGCCATTTTGAAAACAGGATGGAAAATTATTGAAAATATTAACCATTTCCGACAGTTTGCCATTTCAGCAAACCAAAACTGGGAGGGAAGTGCTTAAACAATTGCTTTGATGTATTCATTTTTTTTAATGCAATGTCTAATAAAATGGTACAAGTTTTTAATAGATAAATAGTATGAAAACACCACCAATAGTTGCTAGGTTTGATTCATTGAAGTCCAATATGATTCATCTTAAAATGTTTGTACAGCCACAGATTTAAAAATGACTGCATGATGTACTTCCAATTCCATGAAAGTATTGTCTTATATAACACTATCTGTGCGCAAAACCTGCAGTGAACTGGTTCAGAAGTTTCTAGAAATATGATATATAAAATTATCTTTTCAAGTAATGCAGTTTTCCAAAATAACAAACAAATTTGGTTATTGTAGATTTATTGCTCTTTTTATGCACTGCCAACTCATCAAGTTTATTTTCAATCTGATCATAAAGTCCATGAGACATGATGCAGGTACCGTCAACTCTTGATTCTACGAACTCGATAATAACAATCCTTCTCAAAGTAACAATCTATTGTTGAGGAATCGAGAAACATTTGGTTAAAAATGTTGAAAATATGAAGGAAACGGGCATAAAAATACGTTCATTGCATTGATTTTGGGTGCTGCATGTTCCAATTTTATTTATGAGCACTATACTATCCACGAGCAGCTCTACTCTAAGTATACACTACCACCCCACACTTATCAATGCTACCTTTTTCTGCCGGCTCCTTCAAGGTCGCCGATGTATCACACACGTGTCTGCACTAACATCACATGCCGGCATTCTCTAGCAATTGTGATTTAGCTTACCTCTCTTTGTGCTTCTGCTATTACAACTTGCATTTATGTATGGTTCTGGATTTCCCTTGGCTTTTCATTACTTCCGGTTGACAACTTACTAATATAATAACAAAAATAATGAGATAAAATGTTTTATTTTATTGCCTTTTTGCAGTTTCTGCACACTTTCTGAATCAAACTTTTGAAAAATCATCCCACGTATGATGTGTTTGGTTGTCTCCTGAATACGCCACGTAACACAAATGTTCTACACTTCTCTTATAATTAAAGTCCCTTATTTTTGGTTAAATTGAACGTTTACTTATATTTTATCTATAAACTGTAATATTTAATTAATATGAATAAAAACAAGGAAAGAATAGGTGTGTTGGTAATGTCTAGTAAGAAATACGTCTTATGCAAAATATTATNAAAACACCACCAATAGTTGCTAGGTTTGATTCATTGAAGTCCAATATGATTCATCTTAAAATGTTTGTACAGCCACCAATTTAAAAATGACTCAATGATGTACTTCCAATTCCATGAAAGTATTGTCTTATATAACACTATCTGTACGCAAAACCTGCAGTGAACTGGTTCAGAAGTTTCTAGAAATATGATATATAAAATTACCTTTTCAAGTAATGCAGTTTTCCAAAATAACAAACAAATTTGGTTATTGTAGATTTATTGCTCTTTTTATGCACTGCCAACTCATCAAGTTTATTTTCAATCTGATCATAAAGTCCATGAGACATGATGCAGGTACCGTCAACTCTTGATTCTACGAACTCGATAATAACAATCCTTCTCAAAGTAACAATCTNTGAGACATGATGCAGGTACCGTCAACTCTTGATTCTACGAACTCGATAATAACAATCCTTCTCAAAGTAACAATCTATTGTTGAGGAATCGAGAAACATTTGGTTAAAAATGTTGAAAATATGAAGGAAACAGGCATAAAAATACGTTCATTGCATTGATTTTGGGTGCTGCATGTTCCAATTTTATTTATGAGCACTATACTATCCACGAGCAGCTCTACTCTAAGTATACACTACCACNGGTGCTGCATGTTCCAATTTTATTTATGAGCACTATACTATCCACGAGCAGCTCTACTCTAAGTATACACTACCACTCCACACTTATTAATGATATCTTGTATGCCGGCTACTTCAAGGTCACCGATGTATCACACACGTGTCTGCACTAGCATCACATGCCGGCATTCTCTAGCAATTGTGATTTAGCTTACCTCTCTTTGTGCTTCTGCTATTACAACTTGCATTTATGTATGGTTCTGGATTTCCCTTGGCTTTTCATTACTTCTGGTTGACAACTTACTAATATAATAACACTTTCTGAATCAAACTTTTGAAAAATCATCCCACGTATGATGTTTTTGGTTGTTTCTTGAATACGCCACGCAACACAAATGTTCTACACTTCTCTTATAATTAAAGTCCCTTATTTTTGGTTAAATTGAACGTTTACTTATATTTTATCTATAAACTGTAATATTTAATTTATATGAATAAAAACAAGGAAAGAATAGGTGTGTTGGTAATGTCTAGTAAGAAATACGTCTTATGCAAAATATTATNTATATGAATAAAAACAAGGAAAGAATAGGTGTGTTGGTAATGTCTAGTAAGAAATACGTCTTATGCAAAATATTATTAAAGTGAGTGCGCAAGAATGTGGTGCGTTGTGCCTTCGAAGTAATTTCCTATACTCTGTTAAGCATTGTCAGCGAGAAGCAGAGGAATAACCTGAAATAAGGACTTTAGCCGGGCTGCAGAGAAATAGGAAGTATCCATGAACAGACTGTAGCATAAGAGATGTTAGGGTGGACATGGTGCTTGCCATAGGTACCTTGGCTGCCTGTCCACAAGCGCACAGTGTGGGGCTGCTAGCCACCCATGCCACACATGCACCATGCCTTCGGAGGGAGAGCGGCCTGGCCACCTTACCCTCGAGTGTCAAGGCCTTGCCATCGCTTACACTGCACTTGGCTCGAGAGCGACAGGAGTCACGTGTACGTCACGGGTCAAAAAGGCCCACGAGGACCGGACGTATGAGGACTCTGGACCTCTAATAATAAGTCAACAATTCCACTATAAATCCTCAGATTTTCCCCACATGAAGCCACTGGAAGCGGACTTATAAATCTCTGTAAAAGTTACAAGGTGCGTTAAATTTAAGATATTTTAAACAAGTGGAGGTTCTACATGCCCTTCTAGAACTTTGTTTTTCTCTGAATTTGTCTACCTATAAAAAAAATTAATATTTCTTTAAAACAACTTATTTTCTTGTGAAAAGTGTAATTTCTGAGTTTTAGGGGTTTAATCAGTNAAAAATTAATATTTCTTTAAAACAACTTATTTTCTTGTGAAAAGTGTAATTTCTGAGTTTTAGGGGTTTAATCAGTTAAGGTAAGTATGTCAAGTTTTATCTTACGAGTGTACAGATCTTACTAATCCATTCCAAGAAGCAGCAATCATCGAGACTAATTGCAATTTGTTTATATTTAATAAATATAGTACGTAATTCTGCCATGAAAACCATTTTAAAAAATGGCTTAAATTAATTTTAAATTAATTTTTGTGTACAGGAGTTAGAGGTGGATCGGCCCAAATACCTAAATTGACCCCTTCGAAACAACTTTGCTTTTTCCAGGACCTGTGAAAGGTCACACAATCAAGAGTTAACGGTAGTAATAATTTTTCAACAATACATAAACAGTATAATACGTAGTAAGAAACACTGGTTCTGCAAAGTACAAGTCAGTGAGACTCACTGAGGACAGAGTTGTGGCTGTTGAGACCGCCGTAGACGACCGCCTTCTCCGGGCAGGTGAAGTTGAAGCTGTGCCACGACCTCCCCGGAGGAGTGGGCTCGCTCGGGTCCGTCAGGCTGCGCACATCACACATCACTTCACAGTTCCACAACCACAGTACTGCAGTGCACGCCGCGCTATGCAAGCCGCGCTATGCAAGCCGCGCTATGCAAGCCGCGCTATGCAAGCCATGGCTATACCTCCCGTTTTATATTTACATTTTCTTACCAGTGTACATCCCAATCACAAAATATTTTTGAATATAACAGCAGATTCTATACTTATTTTTAATTATTGAGAGAATTCATTACACACATAAAACTTTTACTTTGGTTTGATGATGGACCACGAAGAGCTTGGCTTCCTACTGTGGGCATACAAGTTCAAGGACACTAACATGACAGTAGCTATAGGCAGACACCTGAAAAAGTTGGTGTTTTTCCAAAAATATGTATTATTTTTTTGAAAAATATGTTATTTTTGTTAAAAATAGCTGTTATTTTCTGGCTACAAAAATGCAGGTTTCTGCATGACAATTGCTCCATTTTCATGTCCTCTTTATAAAGACTTGCATAATTTGAGAAATGTCACTATTCGTAAAACCTGAAACTCGCAGTGGTATTCCTATTGAAAAGCAGCAGGGTTTTTTTTAACAGTTATTTCCTTGTGGAAATACCGAACTCCCAGAGAAAATACAGCCACGTTTTTAAGACTAAACCACTAGTTTCCTTTATTGAAAACCATTTCACATTCTCTTACGTAAGATCTTGTATTCTGCCTGACACCTGGAACAACGGTCACAATGCTCAGGCAAAGGCATACTGTTTAATGAAGAGACTAATGTAAACAATTTATACACAATTATAAAAGCACTGTTTAAAAAAAATAATAAAAGTGCAGTGTAAAAACAGAAAAAAAAAAATTAGAGAAATCTACCTTTAAGTTTATATTATAACTATCTGAACTTCCAACAACAGATTTTTTCGTTAGGCCCGCTAACAAAACTTTCGTTTGTTCTAAACGTGTCATTTTTTACAGCACATATTTAGAGAGAATATGTATGATAAAAAATACAGTTAACTGGATGAATACAAGATTTAAATACATGATAATTCAATTTATAAATATATTCTACATAAATAAATGCATAAAAACACATTTTTGACCACAGCACCACTTTGTAAAAAATAAATAATTGTTGGATAAAACGTGAGTATGCTATGAATGTAAACAAACTCAGCAAGCTAAATGGCACAAATTCTGTACATAAAGTGGTGCTTGGTAGACGTCAACAATACAACGGCGGGGTTTCTTAGTGAGCAAATAAGCTTTTGCAGGGCCATGCACTAGAATGTTAACTCAAAGTGACGCATCATCACTTGCGGTCATGTTATTTATGGCCGTAAACACACATTGTGGAAAGTAAAACATGTATTCGTTATAGTGATAAATCGAAAAAATCTACTGGCCAACTCTGCATGCAATCATATTCGAATATGCAAAAACACACAAAATACTGTAACGTTCGGCTGTTTACACTTTCGAATGTTACTTTGCCACGTCTAGCTCAAGGTAGGAACACGAGACTCAGTGAATGGACGCTGATTAATTAAGAAAGAAGTTCCAGAGTATTTTGTTATATATGTTTACTTAACTATTGAAGTTTCACAGTTCTCATACGAATTCCCAGTAAGTAGAGTACGAACCTCTCACAGATAAACATAAAAGTACAGACCAGCGCCACAGTCGTTTACAGATTATTAAGGTCTCAACACTTTCATCAAAATAAATATAAAAATGTGTCAACCTCCCACACCGGCAGAGAAATAAAATAAAGTCTAGTGGCCGATGCGGGGGTTATCCTCACACACGACGCGACCTAGACTAGCATTGTATGATGATTCTGACGACTGTACTGACCTGTCCTAACGGGCGACTGACCCGAAGTAACTGCTTCCTACGACTGACGAAACTGCTGGAAGGGCAACAGACAGACGCATCTTTTGTTCTGCCTCTCGCCCCCCTCTCCTGAGATAAGTGCCTGGCATCCGGCATCTGCCATGCACACTTTCCACTCGTTATCGACACTGCTCCGCACGAACTAATCCTGCGCCGTCAACATAAACGGACTTCTCGTACAAAATTTGTACGAAGCAGCCTGAAAGTTCCTAGATAATGCTGACGGTTACCAAAACTCCAACTTTTGAAACAAGACGGTAAACGGACTCCTGATAAAACGTAAACAGCAGACGTCCACCCGATAACCTACAATAGCACACGTCTGCCGAATAAACAAACTATCACGGGAAACGGGCCACCGCGGCTTTAAACTTTAAATCTGATAAAAATATTACCAAGCTTTCCAAAGTTTCATACACACAAAAGAATTTTACACCCATGTCCCGAAAAATTAAGAACATTGCGTCATTACAACACGTCGTAAGAAGCAACTATGCTACATAACACAATAATAATTTGCGAAAATCCTACAGGATTTTGTACAATTCGTGAATTACAGCTAGAATTCTCTGAAATCGTAATTTTTTGTTTTCAATATGAAAATTCACATTTATAGTATTTGCTAAATTTTCAGGTCTCTACAGCAATGATAAAAATTTCATTTTAACTCGTGCGCTAATTTACATTCAGATTTCCTGTCAAATATTCTCTAGCCGCGTGTACTCTATGTACTCTATGGTCGTCAAGACCTTGTAATAATTCCCGCTACCTTAACAGTAACACTTTTGTTAGGTGATTATTATATTTTTGAACTGTGTACATGAAAAAAAAATGATGGAATGGGTGTGTCGTTCAAAGAAAGCTACAAAATGTGATCCACGAATTGTTGACACTTAGACACACACAAAAATAACTAGTTGCTTCAACGAAGATGCCAGACGTTTGGTAAACAGTGCGACGAGTATTCCTAACCTCAACCACAAAATGTGATATAAACATTAATTGCGTGTGTGTGTGTGTGTGTGTGTGTGTGTGCATTTTTTTCCATATTTAGTTAGCAAAGCAACAAAACAAATAATTGCGTAACACTCATTCCGCGAATATAGGTTTAGTTGCAAGTAAAGGTCCATGTAAATTTTCAAAATAGCTTTATTTGAAGTAAAATGGGACAAATCGCTTTATTCAAACAAATGCTAAAATTCGGGTTATTTTTTGTTTTATCGCAAATGCTATTTTTTAAGGTGTCTAGCTATAGCCCATCTCTCTACCCTTCTTGGGGCCATGGTGGTGTAGTGGTTAGAATATTAGTCTCCCACCAAGGGGAACCCGGTTTGATTCCTGGCGGGGTTGCCCCAGATTTTCGTGTGTGGGAATCGTGCCGGACAATGCTGCTGGTCGGCGGGTTTCCTCGGGGATCTCCAGTTTCCCCTGGCTATGCATTCCAGCAGTGTTCCGTACTCACCTCACTTCACCCTCATCGGCTCTTAAGACCTCAATGTTAAGAGCCGCCGAAATCTCTTCACTCACTCTACCCTTCTTCTTTGGCTCACATTACATTCATCACACATCAGATGCTTTTCTTATATTTGCCAGAAACATGTGAAGCATCTCCACGATAGTAATAATTATTTATCTTAAAATTTTCAGTTAAGGCATTAGTGGATAAAGGTAAAAAGCTTTGTATTAAAAGAAAGAAATACCATTCATCTTGAATGTTTTTATAAATTTTTATAAATCTTTGTACACTAAATATTAAGCATTAAAAATCCAAGTTTGACAGCGCACAGAGGACAACTTAACAGAATTTCTGAAGTTTGTAAAGTTTTAATTATATCCATATTTTCCCACAAGGGACAGAAATTATTAAATAACGGAGTAACCTATGATTATGTTCATAGATGCAAAAAAAAAATGTAATGGGAGAAAAAGAAGTTCCATTTCAAAATAACTGTAAAGATGTTCCCTGTACCTTAACAAGCTTTGTTTTTGAATATTGACTCTGGAAATGTAAATCAATGGAGGAATATATGTAAATCCAAAATGAGACTAAAACAATTCCACAAACAACAAAAGCCAAGAAATAGAAAACCGTAACTTATAAAATCAATGCAGAAAATATCCGAAAAACTTACAAGTAAACAGAATTTACACAAATATGACATCAGTAGAAATTTTTTCTGTCTCCAAAAGTTGCTAGTCTTTCAGGCACTGCAGCTAAACCAGAACATGTAGAAGCACACTAGGCTCCAAAAACTCTTTCACAAACACACTCATGGGGAGAGTGATTCTGTGAGCCACGCCTTCACAAACACACTCATGGGGAGAGTGATTCTGTTAGCCGCGCCTTCACAAACACACTCATGGGGAGAGTGATTCTAATAGCCACGCCTTCACAAACACACTCATGGGGAGAGTAATTCTGTTAGCCGCGCCTTCACAAACACACTCATGGGGAGAGTAATTCTGTTAGTCACCCCTGCACAAAGTGGAGAGAGGGGGTGAGTCGAAGTTGTTCCAGCTGAGACAGGTTGCAGCCAAATGTAGTCGACGACAATCAAAGTGTTTCTGATTCCCCTAAAAGAAGGGTGCAAATCTGACCCTGCATGGATGGCCGAGTGAGGGATGATGCAAAAATGCCAAACTGGTTGCTAGGCAACAACTTCCCCTCTCGCCAGGTATGAAATGGGAAGACAACCAGTTCCCCTCTCCTCAAGCATGCAAGGGGTGGAAGCAATATCATGTCTGACCATGATGAGAGACAGTTGAGCAGGTTAAAAAATATACGGTGAGAACAAAACAAAGGCTGTGTCCCCATTTCCTTCAAGTATACACATGTCCATACTTCGCCCCACCTGTGATGTCACTAAGTATATACTAGCGCTAGGAGTAGCACGAGCCGGCATATACACACACAAATGTTTGTAATAGATGCAAGGTTAGCTTTCCCAACACCGGCAATTTTATCTTTAATGTACACTTTATAACAATTCATGTTTTAAGCTGCATGTTCATATAATTTCCAAACACTCGCTACCTGTTTTGTTTTGCATTCCTAAACACACTGATTCCCATTTTATCTTGTGGGGTTAGTTTATAATAACCTAACTCTTACACATGATAAATGCATTATTGTAATTTTTTTTGCAAAAACCATAGAGTTGTCAGCTCAGAATGACAGAGTAAGTGCACACAAAGGCAAGTATGCGTATGTATATACTTAATACGTATGTACTTACAATTGGCACACAGACTAAATGTTTTGTCTCCCCTTGGAAGGCATGTAAGTGGAGGAAGTAAGACCATGCTTTGCCAAACAAGAGCTGAATCGAAGGAGGAGAGAACGCAATGGTTACTGCAATTGTTGATGGGCTACTGGACATTTGCATAAACAAACAACTGAAGATAAATCTGCACCATTTACAGAGAATGGCTGTTGTGTACTGACTGGAAACATAATATACAGTAGTTCAGTTAGAAACTGTAACTGTTAATGTTCAAGGAAATGTTTAATATAAAATGTGCGACCATTATGAGATGGTACTCGTTGCAAGATTATACTGTAGATACTTTTGTCTCAACAAGCCTCTGCCCCTAAACATTCACATTAGCATAATATCTTGTGAGAGAGTATCATGAGCCAAATTTACAGCATATGGAGCATCTCGACAGACACTACCATTCTGGCAAAATATATATCAAAGAAGTCCATTTCTTGGCTTCATCTGCTTTCAAAAAACTAAATTTCTATTTAAATGCCTTAACAACAATTTATGTTCCACATGCTCTATAAACAGCCATTCACAGTTCACAAATCAACATAAATCTCACTACTTGCTTACAAGTGTTGCACACAAGCCGTAGCTAGGGGAAATGCAAATCTGCAGGAGAAGCCAGTTGCAGCACATGCAGCATCTCACATCCAGAACTTTGACTCCTGTTACACAACCAGAGAGGCGAGGGCCCTATCACCTTCTAATTATAGTGCAACTGCGACGCTGGAAACTGGCCCACCAATACACCACCAAATCCAGACAGACACATGACTTAAACATAAGAAAACCTTTCTGCCCTATTTCAAATTAATTTCCCGCCTCACCCTAGTTTGCCTGCTGCTAGGTTCACTGTTTGCCAATCACCGCCCACCAGACTGCAGTGTGCCACCATTCGCCACCTGATAAAGCTGGCCTAGCCAGCAAAACATTGCGTAACTGCGCATCTGCGTGGAAAATACGTTCGTCTGACTTTCGTCTATCCACGAGTACCTCCCTGTAAGTACTTGTTTGTGCATTCCGTCTACTTTTTATAATAAAAAATATTATTTAAAGATTGATAACAAGAAGTTAGTGATATAACTAATGAGCCTACTTTCCTCAACATGGGTACAATTAATTTTTAAATAATTTCTTAAAAGCAGAGTTGGTAGATAGGACTTGTCTCGTTGAAAGCAATATAATTAGAGATGAGACCAGAAACGTATGCAACAGTAGCGAGACAATTACAAATACACGCATGCCTTACCCGGGACTCAAATAAAGAAACCCTCATACCATAAGCTAGTGTGTAATCAACTGCAATCAACTGCATTACGGAGGTCGCATTCGAGGATCAACTTCGGATTTAATTAGCCTAACATTTTGAATGATAGGGTTTATTAACCTCAAATATTTACAGGACGGTCATTTTGAAAATAAGTGACATGTAAGTTTACATGGTCTACAATAGCGCTACTTGCGTTAAGAATTTGGTGACAATCGGTTAATTGGTCCCTGAGATATGACAAAAAACATCCATATTTTTCATGTGACAATCTTCATAAATGGAGGACAAAAAAGTAATGTATTAGCACATTCGATGATCATATACTACCAGTACATACAGTTAAGCTAAAACCAATTACACAGTTTCGTACATAATAGCACACTACGCTAAAATTATTTTATAGTCACCATTCGGAAAATAAGTGTGTGCATCACTTAAAAATACACATATTTAAATGGGCTACCACAGTACATATTCTTTGTTTCCCGAGATATGCCATACAAACATATAGTGTGCTAACTAACAAAATGGCAGAGAAATGAGGATCTGTACAAACAAATTTGGTAGGAATCATTTAATTGTTTACCAAGATATTACAAAACCTTTATCTATTCATGTTGTGCTATCTTACAAAATGGCTGACAAAAGTAGATGTGCATTGGCATATATTTTTGTAATATATACCTTCATTATACAAAATGTGGTCAAAATTTTTTAAATGGTATAGGAGATACATTAAATAAACCTAAAATATTTATATAGCCACCATTTTGAAAACAAGTACCTAATCTAGTTCAATCTCTTACGTTAACCTGGCCATAGTATTATGACGGCACCAATTTTGGTGAGAATTGCTTAAATAGTTTCCGAGATATAATGTGAAGTCTAATTTTTTTATTTGGTGCTATCTCCAAACTGGTGTACTACAAACAATATACATTGCAAAATTTGGTTTAAATTGGTTGAATGTTTCCCGAGATATGACATCACCCTAAATATTATAATGGGTGCCATTTTGAAAGTAAGTGCTCAGGTTGGTCGAAAACTATAGAAACCAGGTGTCCGTACTAATTACTATACCATGTGAGGCACCTAGGGCAGGCCACCTGAATAAAACCGCCAATTTCAGTGGTAGAAGAAAATGTTTCAGACAAAAGTTGCTTAGATCCAAGGCTCTAATAACTTGATAGTGATAATTTCTCCGCATGTGGAAGGGTAAATTAAATACAAAGGTCAACTTCGTTAATTTAAATGAAATTATAATTTTTATTAACACACCTCGACAGTGCATATGAAGATGTAGACGATGACATTTGATGGTCATTCAAGATCGCCGAAGACAATGAATAAGTAAACTGAGCCGCCGAACGGAACAATGGGCTGTGCTGTGCTGTTGTAGCGATCCGAGGAACTTCTTCGTGNCCATTAGTCTGTGCTGTGCTGTTGTCGCGATCAGACAACTTCTTTGTGACATTATTTGAACTGGCTTAATGTACACAACAGCAGAAAGAGTTGAAATGGTTTTCATTTATGGCGAATGTCACTGCAGCATTACAGCAGCAGTGCGATTGTATGCTTAGAGATATCCTGATCGTGCCACACCGGCACGATTTGTCTTGCAAACGTAATAAAAACATTTCAAGAAACTGGAAGCATGGAAAAGAAAGGACCCCAGCGAAGAAAAACAGCAACTGACGAGGGAAGTGCAACTAACATCTTAGCTGCGGTAGTACACAATCCACATGTAGGCACGAGGCAGCTTGAACGTGAGAGTGGGACCAGTCAACGGAGTATTCTGCAAATATTACAGAGCAACAAATGTCATCCTTACCACTTTTCACTTCATCAACAGCTACATGGAAATCACTTTCAACATTGGGGAACAGTTTTCTTAATGGTGTCTACGAAAACTACAAACAGAAGACACATTCCTGTCCAAGATGTTGTTTACCGACGAAGCGTCATTTACAAACCGTGGGGCAGAGTAACCTTCACAACATGCACTACTCAGAAGTGCTGCCACAATTATTGGAAGACATCCCACTGGACATAAGAGACCATGTGGTACCAACACGACGGATGTCCCGCTCATTCTACACAGAGAATATCAACAGTTCTTAACAGAATTTTCTGTGGTCGTTGGATCGGTTGGTCTGGAAACAAGAAATAGCTCGTTCCCTAGACTTAATGCTTATGGACTTTAATATGCAAGGAACATTAAAGCAACAGGTCTACAAAGACCCACACACTACTTCCAAAGATATGAAAGGCAATATACCACGAGCATGTTCTGCGATAAATCCAGATGAAATTCAAAGCGCGGTATTGTCTACTCAGAATCGCTTTACAGTATGTATCAATGCACGAGGGCACCAATTTGAACACCTGCTATCATAATAAAATAACAAAGGAAGTGTGGTCTGATTCTGGCGTTTGTTAAAAAAAATGCCAACTACAGGACAGCGCTACATTGGACCATTGTTCAGTGCGACGGCGCAGTTTGCTTCGTTATTGACCTAGCGATCTTTAATGACTGGCAAAAGTCATTGTATTTATTACTCTTCGTGCACACTGTAGAGGGGTATTAATACAAATTATCATTCCATTTATAATATAATCATACACACACTGTCGAGGGGTGTTAATAAATATTATCATTACATTTAAATTCAATAAGTTGACCTTTGCATCTTTTTTACCCTTCCACGTACTGGGAAATTATCACTATCACGTTATTAGCGCCTTGGACCCAAGCAACTTTTGTCTGAAACATTTTCTTCTACCACTGAAATTGGCAGTGTTATTCAGGTGGCCTGCCTTATGTGGGTGACTGAAGAGATTTGGGCAGCTCTTAACATCGGGGTCTTGAAAGCCAATGAGTGTGAAGCGAGGTGAGTATGGAGCAGCGCTGGAGTGAATGGGCGGGAGAAACGGGAGAACTCCGAGAAAAACTAGCCGACCAG
>NQII01008494.1:0-15723 GCA_002778355.1 Clitarchus hookeri | reverse complement strand
ACACACACACACACACACACACACACACACACACACACACACACACACACACACACACACACACACACAGGCACACAGACAGGAAAGTGATATAAGTCTTTCATTCCTTCGGAAAGTATGCTAAAAATGGACATTTTAACATCATTATCATACAGTAGGAATTTAGGCAGGACCACAGAAAATTGCAGATGGTTACAGGTTTTCAATCCAGGTGTGTTTGATATTTTTTGAAAAGAACTTAACTATCTCATTCAATTAAACACTGAATGCAAAACTATTTTCTTAGCCTGAAGTAACCACAAAAGGTTTCTGATATATATATATATATATATATAATTGTCATATATCTATCTATATATATATAATATATATATCATATATCTATCTCTCCTCCCTCTCATATCTCCTCCCTCACCATCCCCACCATCAATACTTTGTATCACCTCAAAAAACCCAGCTCAGCTTGCTAGCTCCTTTTCTCTCATTCTTCCTCTCGCACAGCATCTCTCCCTTCCACTCAACCCCTCAGTTGCCACGCTGTCTTTCCCCTCTTCTCAATAACAGTTTCTCCAGAAAGCAGTTTGGTGGTGGTTAGAGGAGAAATGCGAAGGACGGGAAATGCTATGAGAGCAATGAACTGCCGGATGCCATCACTCACATCGCACCCTTCCCACTCTCTCTCTCGCTGTCTCTCTTGCCATCTCTCTCTGGCCGAATGCCACAGCCAGCAGCAGCTGTATGTATGTGAAGAAGCGCACACATGCACCATCGTCAGCCCAGCAACAGCCAGCCAGCCGAGCACTCACCAGCTGGGCTGGCACCCTACGCACAGCCCAAATTGTACGCAATTCACAACCTGTGTTGAGGCAGTTTGACATATTCAAATAAGTTTTATTGTAGTACATAAGTTTTATTTATGAAAAACCAACACGGTATAATTGTTTATATACATGTATAACATGGCAAAATAAACTTTTTTGACAAAAGTGAAAAATCTGAATAAGGGTTGCACCCCGCTGTTTGAAGACACAAAATTTGCATAAAATATGTGACCCATACTCTGGTAAATACAGTATATGCTAACACATGGCCACTTTAGCCAGCCATTTTGTAGGATAGCACCACACAAATAAATAAAGTTTTTATGTCATGTACCAGGAAACGATTGATTCCTACCAAGTTTGGCAAACAAGCAGTACTGCAGTAGATGATGCAAACTGGTATCTTTTAAATAGAAAAAAATAATACTTATTTTCAAAATGGTAGCCATATAGCCATTTTAGCATGATTTACTATATTGTTGAAACCACATAATAAATTCCAACTTAACTTTGTATGCTTGCAGTAAATATTACAAATATCACATGTGTCTTCACAGAACCTCTTTTCTCTGACATTTTGTACGATAGCGCCACACAAATAAATAAATTTGTATGTCATACCTTGAGAATCATTTGACCAATTCCTATGAAATTTGGTAAACAAATAGTACTACAGCAGGTGATGTAAACTGACTAATTTTAACAAGAAATACACTTATTTTCAAAATGGCGGTCATGCAGCCATTTTATTTTAGCATAATATGGTATTTCGTCAAAACCATATAATCAACTCCAAATTAACTTTGTATGCTGGCACTATATATTACAACTACCAAATGTGTCTACATGGAGCCTCTTTTCTCTACCATTTTGTAAGATAACACCAGATGAATACATTAAGTCTTTATGTCGTATCTCGAGAAACATTTAACCAATTCCCTACTAAACCTGGCAAACACGTAGAACTGCAGCAGTGATGTAAACTAGTATGGTTTAAATACGTCAGTAACTTATATTCAAAATAGAAGTCATATAAGTTTTTTTTTGTTTAGTATTGTTACCTGTCGCTGGTCTGCATTGACCTTGGCCCATCCCGTGTGAGCAAGCGGAAGAGGAGGACAGAGAAGTTGTATGATAGTGGGCGGCAAGAACAAAGGAATGAAGGTCAGGCAAGCGATAAATCCAATAAGCGCGTATTTTGTTTCGAAAAGCAAGCTGCCAAGATAAGTCTTTTTGCATCTCGCACGCTGCTGACCTTCAGCAGATATAATTACTGCATTTATATGAAAAATGTTCTGTTGGTTTACTACCCTAGTTTCACTCAGCGTGACTCGGGGTGCGTCAAACTTTAAAAGTCAAGGCCAGCGAGTATAAAAGTGTGACAGGTCTCCGAACCGGGAGTTGTTGAGTGTACGAGTGGCTGGAGTTTCAGCGATAGACGAGAAGCGAGAAAAGAAACGAGCGGAGAGAGAGAAGTGACCAGCAGGAGGAAAATCTGCAACTGCGAACATCAGCACAACAAATAGTGTGATTGGCAGACTAGACTGTTGGACTGGACGCATGAGTAAAAGACATTACAAATTATGGTAAGGGACATGGACTGAAAGTGTGCTAATGATGAGTATGAGTTAAAACCAAACAGAGACAATAAGGACGTTAACTAAAGTTAAAATAGACAGTAAATATTGTGCTCACTGGGACATAAAATGAGGAATAGTGGAGATAAATAGATTAACACTGTAAATAATAGATACGTGAATATATTAGAACACAAATTTAATTATTTTATTTTTATTAAGACCTGCATTCCTTACGAACTCAGATAGACCCCTCAGACAACCTGAAACACTGGTGTCAGAAGTGGGATGGAGGCTATTGTTAAATAATCAATTGTAAATCCGGTTAGGCAATAGGCTAGTAATCAGTCATATTAAAACAAAATAATTAATTGTGATAGTTGTAGACTGAAATCTTAAACACTGTTTTGTACAACCATCGCAGTGAATGTTAACTAGAAAAATGTTTGCAGAAATGGAAGCAATGTGAGCATTAATTGAGAGATTAAGTACCCAAGTGAGCGCAAGTGTTAATAGCATTCATTCGCAAATTATTAGTGTGAAAAAAAGTGTAAAGAGAATGTAGACAGGAAAATAGACACTAAATGAAAATGGAAGGCATTAGCGAGTTAGTGAACACGAGAATGTACAGTGTGAATGAAATAGAGAACAATGTCAGTGGGAGGATGGACATCATCGAGAACGTAATGAGTGTAATAAAGACGGAATGGCAGGAATTTTTCCAGCAGCAGAGTTCCAGGACCACCACATCGACAATGAGAAAAGTGAAGCAGCAGTGCAAGTCTAAACATAGAGAGCAACATCGGAGGAGAGCAAATAGATCTGCGACATCGATGTTGGCAACCAGGACTGGGGGAGGGGGTCTCAATTAAGCCCACCCCTTACGATGGCCAGACTTCGTGGCAAAAGTACCAACACCAGTTTGAAATAGTCGCCACCCTAAATGGCTGGGCAACTGGACAGCAGGCTTACTGCCTTGCCACTGTACTGATCATACTACGATCTCTGCCAGAGCGACATTGACTGGAGTACCACACACTGGTGGTGTGGCCTTGGAGCCACATTTCTGCGACCGGTACCTTTAACATGTCCACCATTCACAGTTCTGAAGTCCCACCCAGTGACCAGGGGAGCCCCTGCAGGAGCTATAGCAAGACATCGTGCGGCTGTCTTGACTATCTCTGGAAGGTGATCCGAGGAGGCGCGCAACATCATCGCAGTCGCCTTCTTCATCTATGCAATCGCAGACACAAATGTACTGCAAACAGCATGTCTGGCTGTACCCCACAACACGCAGGACACCCAGGCGCGAGCACTGGAGATGGAGTCAGCAAGACAGGAGCCAGTACCCTGACATCCAGTATGCACAGTGACGCTGAACAACGATGAAGGCAGAATAACGAAGACACCAAAGGAGTCGCAGTTGGCTTTGAGGGACATCGCTTCCAGGATCCATGCTATAGTGCTTCGCCCTCCCCACTCAAACGGAGGGAATGTTGGTCATGTGGACAGCAAGGGCAACTGAAAGTCTATTGCCCACAACAGCAGCAGAAACAGAAGCACCAGTGAGATGAACAAATGGCTTCGATAAGCGCATGCAAGCACTTGTGTGAAGGAATTTGTGAGCTACGTGTGTATGTCCAACAAGTGACACACCACATCGACGAGCTGATGATGCAAGTTGCACACCTCACAAAGCAGTTGGAAAATGCATGTGATAACTTGCAAGTACTGTCCAGATGCCCTGCGCACACTGTGCCACATAGCAGTGAAAGGAGCCCATGGCGTGGAGGAAATAATGTGATGGTCCCTCTTAGTAGTGGCTCTGAGGAAAGTGGTCCCATGGAGGAAGTGCCTCGAGGGTGGCAAAGAACCAATTGCGTGAATTCAAGAAGGGGAGTGAGGCAGTCAACAGGAGCTACCAGTGCTTCAGGGTACATAGGACGAGGATCTAGCCCCAACCTGCAGCATTCATCGCATGTGCCAAAACTTTTCAGATTGGTAGACATGATTCTGTAGTTCCTTCATCTTTTCAAACCAATAATGAAGGGATACGTCCTTCTGTATGGCACAAACGACGATATAGTGATAGGACGAAGACGCTGTATGGCAGGAGAATGTCGGGCGAGGTCTTTCAAGGACAACTGGTGTGGCTGTAAAACCCACAGAGAAGAAAAAGGTTCTCGTATCTATAGAAATGTTGGAAGGGCCCTTACAGGATTCTGAAGAACATCAATGATGTGGTCCTTCGTTTTTGTTGTCAAGTCTATCAGGCAGAGCCAAAGATAGTCCACATTCAAAGACTGGCACACAACTGCATCTACTGATGTTGCAGAGTCTGTTCGGGATGATCAGACTTGAGGAGGGGGCAGTGTTACTTGTCGCTGGTCTGCGTTGACCTTCGCCCATCCCACGCGAGCGAGCGGAAGAGGACAGAGAAGTTGAATGATAGTGGGCGGCGAGAACAGAGGAGTGGTCAGGCAAGCGATAATCAAATAAGCGTATATTTTGTTTCGAAAAGCAAACCGCCACGATAAGCCTTTTTGCAGCTTGCACGTTGCTGACCTTCAGCAGATAGAATTTCTGAGTTTTTCTAAAGAATTTTCTGGTGGTTCACTGCCCTAGTTTCTCTCAGCATGACTTGGGGTGCGTTGAACTGTACAGCTAAAGGTAAGCGAGTATAAAAGTGCGACAGGCCTTCGAGCCGAGAGTTGTTGAGGGGATGAGTGGCTGGAGTTTTAGCGATAAGACGGCGAGCGAGAAAAGAAATGGGAAGCGAGAGAAGTGACCAGTGGGAGGAAAATCTGCGACTGCAAGCATCGGCGCAGCGAATAGTGCGATTGGCAGGCTAGACTATTGGACTGGATGCATGATTAAAATACATTACAAACGATGGCAACAGACAGACTGAAAGTGTGTTAATGATGAGTATAAGTTAATTGACTATCACGAAACAGAGACAGTAAGAAGTACGATGGTCAAGATGCGTGCATGAAGGTCTCACTATCCGAGAGAATGTGCCAACCAGCATGCTCTCCTGATCTCTTCCGGCCAACCCCTCACTCTCAAGAGTCCGACTCCTCCCTACACAGTCCATGCTACACGTGGCCCGAGACTTGCCTTCAAGTGTTGAATTACAAAATCTCACATGTCTCCTTTGCTTGAAGAGATAGAATGTCAGCGGCGGAGACATTTTTAAACAGCTCATGTCAGGCAAGAGTGGAGTACAGCTTTTAAGAGGAATAAACATATAGCCTGAAAACAGTCGCTACGCAAATATTTCCATCAATAATCTCATGTTCATAGAACCTTAAAGAAATTTTTGAATCCGATAGCACTGTAGTGCGCTTCAAAATCTGTAAATTGGTTTTTGTTTGAAAGCGATATCACAAAAAAAGCAAAAGTAGTAAAGGAACTGTATGAACATGTAAATGCCTATCCCATGGCTGAGGCCGTCTTCAGCTGCAGCATGGCCTTAAGCTTAACGTGCTATATCTACAAAACTACGCAACTGATTTTAACTTAACTTTGTACACTGTATCTATGACACTCATTGAATATGGTAACACACAACCTTTTTGTCCTCCTATGAAGAAAGTCACATGAAAAAAAAGTATGTTTTATACCATAAATTGAGAACAAATCAACCAATTCCCACCAAATTTTAGACACTAGTTGTGCTGCAGTAGGGGATGTAAACTAACATGTTTTAAGAGAGACAGGCTTTTTCTAAATGTCTATATAAAAAATTTAGTTAGTATGTTATCTCTTTTAACAAATTTTGTACACTAGCAGTATTCATTAAAAGCATCAATCATACATACAAAGATCCTCTTTTTCCAGTCTTTTTGCAAAACATTGTCAGGTAAAAAAATTTACAAAATTTGCCATATTTCCAGAACATTAAATTAATTTCCACAAATTTTGCACACCATTTGTGGTACAGACCGTATGTACAATTACATGGTTTAAGTGGGGTCAGACATTGATTATAAAAACGACAGCCATAAAAATGTTTTGATAAGTTTATCATATCTGTTAAACAATTTAACAAAATTCCACCAAACTTTTTATGCTGGCAATACCTATTAGAAGAATCCTGTACAAACCTTTTGTTTAGGCAATTTTGCAAGAAAGCAGCAAATAAGAAAACACAGTTCTTATGTCATATCTCAGAACCAACCAACCCATTTCCACCAAATTCTTCACACAAGTAGCGCTATGGTATGCCGTATAAACCTAAGTGGTTCAGACAATTATTTTCAAAATCTAAGACCTGTAAATATCTTAGGGTAGTAAACCCTATCATTCAAAACAGACTGATTACATCCTAAGTTGAAGCTCCGAATCCTACCTCCATAATGCAGTTAATTGCACGCTAGCTTATGGTAAGAGGTTTTCTCAGCTTGAGCCCTACGTAATGAGCATGTGTATTTGTAACTGTCTACAACTGTTGCATGTGTTTCTGGTTTCATCTGTAATAATACTGCTATCAAGGAGACGTCAAGGCCTACCTGCCATCTATGCTTTTAAGAACTTCATTAAAAAATATTTGCACCCATGTAGAGGAAAGTAGACTCATTAGTTATATCAGAAACTTCTTGTTATGCTTCTGTGTCATCCGACTAAAAATATACACTATTTACTGCTATTNTCCTGTTATTTTCCATAAAATTACTTATATTCACATTTTTATTGTAAAAACATGGAACTGAAACACAAGAGAAAAACAAATTAATATGTATACTCTCTCATTGATGCATGTAGAGTAAATTTGTAAAATATACCTACCACAACGCACATCATTTCTCACTACATCCACTCCTATGCAGTTGCAACATTCTCAGACTTACGACAATGGTTACTATGTTCTGTCCAGGTAAAAACAATACTGTTACTCTGTTAGATGATAAACTCTAAGATGTTAGTGGAAAGAGAACATACTTGCCACTCCACGTGAGGGTGTCCATGTGCAGGCAATACAGGTCGTTGGCCCTGTGCACCCCCAACCGACCCCCGAAGATATACATACAGTTGCCCGAGATATCTCCCGCATGCGCTGCACGTGGCCTCGGAGTCTGTCCTTTCGTCTGCGGCCACTCCCACCTGTCGACATCGGTTCCCGCTACATTTCACAACACACTCTGCAAACTACAACACACACTTCCTGCAAGTGCTTGCTATACTGATCACAGACATCAACCTACAATTCTTACTACCGTTCACAACTCTGGCCACACTGTAAAGTGCAAAGCTTGGACATGAAAAGAAATAAACCAGTGTCGGTCGGAAGTTGAAACCAGCCCCCTACTATGGATGTAACCATCTACAACTCTTCCCCTCTCACATTTTTTCCAGCGTGTGGGTAAGTAGATCCCCCTCCCCCACCTCCAATCCCCCATTACCAAAAATATAAGATTTAGTGGGAAACAATGTGGCCATTAACATATATTTTGTGATAATTTATTGCATGTACAACTGCCTTCTTAGTAAAACTACACTTATCAACCCCAAATTGATCACATCAACTTTACATAACCATCTCATAAACGTAAAACAGCCCACAGTGTAAACAAAAACAAACTGGTTTCATTTTGCAAACTTACTACTATCCCAAGTTGTTATTCTTAAAAAAGAAATATATTTAAGTTCGTATTATGTTACAATTGACCCTTCTATTAACAAAACACTTGCAGAGTAATCATAGAGAAAACAGCTGTTGTCATTCTAAAAACTGACTGGTTTATGACAAGCTGGAGAACATATTTACAACTGAATGTGTACATCATATCACTATTTCAAAAATGGTTCATTAATTTTCCCCAATATTCTTCTGGTTCCAAGAAAATTGTCTCACTTTGTCTGGTAGGCAATGAAAGTTTATAATTTGTTTCAACTCAAATGCAGGACAAAACTGATATATCTAACATCAATTCGAACCATACAAAATCAGAACCTTTATACCGTTCAAAAAATTTGGTGTGCCTATGCTGTAGAACTGAACATCACAATATGCTTGTATTTTAACAGTGAAATCCATACACAGTTTTCTTACAAATGTGGTTATGCTGTTAGGATGTTTTTTGAGTCTAACTTAATATAAATGTTAATAATTGTCTCATACAAAACTGTATTTTTGTGCATAAGCTATTTAAAGAAACAAATTTATGACGTTCTGTTTACAAGCAACGAGCATTACTAATTATTAAAATATATAAAACATGTGTTTAAATTATTTTTATTCCAAAGAAGTAAGAGTACAACTTAATTGAAGTTCATTCTTTGATATGCGATAGAAATAAGTGAATTTTACATGCAAACCAGAATTCGACCATTATTTTTAACTACAGTAATAAGATCCATAAAATATTTGCTTTTTGTAACCTTGACAATTACTCTTCTGCCTTTTCTCAAGACACTTAGCAGCACTGATCAATGAATAATTCATTTGTTGAGAGTTACGTATTTCTATTGCTTTTATATAACATTCTGTGTATATTAAACAAAAAAAATTTTTTTATGTTACTAACTGTATACTACTATCATTCTGCAAGTAAACCTAACGGTTTAACATTTTATGTGAGCTACTTTTCGTTGAACTTTTTACAAAAAGCAATAGACATGTATCTTTGAGGTAAATACAAAACAACAAGCACTGCACTGATAATTAAATACTGAACAAGAGCTCCACTAATTATAGACATTCTTTTTATTCCATAACATAAGCTGCAGTTCGGGTTTGAGATTTCTGAAACTAAATCTGAATGGTAGCGATATCAATACTTGCTTTATTGATTGGGGTTGTATACAAAATTTACGGAGTGTTTTTTCAGTTTATGTTACAGAAACGGGAACTTCTAAGACGCACATAAATTCACGGTTTAGGTGTTACAAACAAAAAAAAAATTGATGAGTGCTGTAGTTTACACGACATTTGTTTGGAGTGTACAGTGATGGCAAAACATAACTTTCCTAAGCATTATATAAATAATTGTGCACATCGGGACTGAATGGATCAAAGTCGTGGACAGATGCAAAAACATAGTACGTGTATGGGAAACTAAACTATGACTGATCCGAACTTTGACTGTTAATGGTGAATTTGATTGGGTGAGGCAAGCGTAATTTTAAATTGAAAGTAACTTGTAAATTGCCATAACAAAATATGCTTACTCCATCTTGAATTCTTGCGTTTAATAAATAATAATGTATGCTGCAGACTAAACATCTGTTAACTAATAAGAAGTAATATTATTTTAACTGAAAGTTCATAGCGGCAGCCGTGTTCAGCCGCAGTAGAGCACTGAGGCGGTATGCACGAGACTTAAATCCTGTAAATAATTATCTCTGGCAACAAAATTGAGCTCTAAACAAGCAATATTTCAAGGGAAATAGCATCAAATTTTATACTTCATATTTAAAATTTAAGTAAATAATATATTCTGTAAAATGTGTGAAAATTTGGTGAGTGCTAAGACCTCGCGTACCGCCACTGAAACAAACTGCGACTGGCCGTAACTTTATTACGGTTGGTCTCCTGTCTATATCTGAAATCCCAAGAGATCTGGTAACTGGTTTTCTGCCATTTCTAATAAGAAGTCTGTCCTCTTGGATTTTACACACACTCACGGAAACACTGTGCATTACCTACACTATCTGACCAAAAGCATTCAGACAGCTCTCTGTAAACGTACACTCGTGCCTAGACATCACTACGACCGCCAAAGCTGCTACAAAAAGAGACAAATGGCTCATTGTCGGTAAGTGATACGGGCAGAATGGGTGAAGCAAGAGAGCTGAGTGACTTTGAACGCTGTGTAGTTATCGGTTGCCATGTCAGTAAGAAATCCATCAGGGCCATTTCTGCCCTTCTCAAGTTGCCCAAGTCGACCAAAAGGGGTGTAAATGTGAAGTGGAAACAGGAATGGACAACCAAAGCAAAACCATGACGGGTTGGGCAAATGTGTTGACCGACAGGGACCATTAAGAACTGATAAAGGTGGTAATAGAACATTGCATGTCACAGTGTCACTNCGACTGGCCGTAACTTTATTACGGTTGGTCTCCTGTCTATATCTGAAATCCCAAGAGATCTGGTAACTGGTTTTCTGCCATTTCTAATAAGAAGTCTGTCCTCTTGGATTTTACACACACTCACGGAAACACTGTGCATTACCTACACTATCTGACCAAAAGCATTCAGACAGCTCTCTGTAAACGTACACTCGTGCCTAGACATCACTACGACCGCCAAAGCTGCTACAAAAAGAGACAAATGGCTCATTGTCGGTAAGTGATACGGGCAGAATGGGTGAAGCAAGAGAGCTGAGTGACTTTGAACGCTGTGTAGTTATCGGTTGCCATGTCAGTAAGAAATCCATCAGGGCCATTTATGCCCTTCTCATGTTGCCCAAGTCGACCAAAAGGGGTGTAAATGTGAAGTGGAAACAGGAATGGACAACCAAAGCAAAACCATGACGGGTTGGACAAATGTGTTGACCGACAGGGACCATTAAGAACTGATAAAGGTGGTAATAGAACATTGCATGTCACAGTGTCACTAACTGTGCAGCTAGCATCACGACTGTGTGCCAGGAGTTAAGAGGACCGAGGTTTAAAAGCTCGGCCACCTGCTCATAAACCGCACATTTTGCTTGTTAACGTGAAGAGCCACGTTCAGTGATGTAAACAGCACCACCACTGAAACATGATCGACTGGAGTTGCGGGACTGATTTGGAGTCATGAATTATAATATACCATATGGCAATCCGATGGCAGAGTTTGCGTGTAGCGAATGCCTGGTGAACGATGCATGCCGGCCTGTATAGAGACCACGGTAGAATTTAGCAGCGGTAGACTCACAATGTAGAGTAATTTTTCATGGAAGGGACTTGTTCCCCTCGTAAACTACAGGGATTTTGACCGGCAGTATATTGTCTAAAGTAGAAGACCAGTTCAGAGATTACAACTGTGTGTTTCAGCATGACAATGCTCCCTACCATCATGAGTGGTTTGCGAGCAAGGTTCCAGAAATGGACTGGCCAGCCCAGAGCCCCCCCACTTCAATCTCATCGAACACCTCTGAGCTTACTGCACTTGCTATAAAACTGCACGAAAAATGGTTGTTTATTCCCCTAGAGAAGTTTCAACACCCGGGTGCTGATTACAAATCAAATGCTATGATGGACGATTTACAGTTACGTCATCACATGTGTAAGCTCATCAAATTTTAATGACACCACACTTCCTTCAACTGAATGTCTTTTTTATGCACAACACAAACACTCAAGATGGCAGATATGTGAGTAAAATACAACATAAAACATNCACAAACACTCAAGATGGCAGATGAGTAAAATACAACATAAAACATATATATATTAGTTAATATGAAAAAATGAGGTCTATAAAATGTGTTTCTTTGCAAAATGAAATTTAATACTAGTCTAAATAAGTTAGCTCCTTTTTGTAAATTATTTCATGGACTTCCAAAGGAAAATTATAGAGTAATGAAATTGATTAATTTGTGAGCGAACACACATTTGTAACTGCATTCTATTTTATTTCACTAGCAAACAGTTATAGGCTCTAGTGAAAAAAAAAGAATAAAAAATACACACACACACACTCATTCACACACACACACACAAAACATGTTTCGGAAACATGTGCACAAACTCGGGCACATGATTTGTGACTGGAAAAGAGAAAGATTACTAGGACACCCATGGTCCATCTCAAATAATAAGGGCTGTAAAGCCCTGAAAAGCGCAAGGCGACTAGCATATAACGTGGAATATTATGCAAAGTACTTGCGTTAGAGGAACACAAATTGGTATATGAACTAATGGGACCAAGATCTTGGATTAAAAAAAGGGGTATGGTACATTGTACACACCCCCATCATGTTAATAATAGGGGTTAGCACCCTTTGAATACACACAACATTTACACCATGAGGTTAAATTGATGATGGATACCATCAGATATAGCAGGACGTCATAATTAGCAAAAGAAGATCCCCTCGTTGCAACTCTCTAGAACCCACAGTTTCCAGTTAAATCGCAAACTACGTGTTCAGTGGTAGCAATACCATGGCCTGGTGAGTAATGATAATGACGTAATAGGCCCAGTAGTGTGACTCTGTACTAATGTGTGTAAACACATGTACATTTCGTGATGTAGCAATGCTTTATCGGTGCTGAAGGCACTACCTGACAGCACAACAGAACAGACACTGTAATCCTTCGAAGTTATGCAGGTGTTATATCACAACCAATTTCACAACAAATGTTTAAAGTGTGCCCCTCCAATGTCAATGCAGTAGTTCATAGAGCATATTAGAGACGGGTTGAAAAACTCCTGGTGTCTCGCACTTGATCGCAGGCAGCCATGACCCTCGCTAACAGGTCCTCTTCAGGTGCCACGGGTGTCTCGCACACACACGTCTTAAGAAATCCCCACAGTCAGAAGTCTAATGGCATAAGGTCCGGGGAGCGTGGTGGCCAAGCACGAGGCCCACCCCATCCTATCCAGCGAGCGGGATACGCTGTATTGACGTGGTCATGCACAATCCTAGTGAAATGGGGTGGTGCACCTATGTGTTGCAGCCACATCCGTTCTTTAATGGAGAACGGAACATCCTCCAGTAATTGTGGCAACATGAACTGCAGGAAATCATAATACTGAAATTCTGACACATGGTTCGGCAGCACATATAGGCCAATAACATTGTCCCCACTATGCCGGCTTAAATGTTGATGGCAAAGCGGTACTGGTAGCCTCTCGTTACAGTTGCAAGTGGGTTGGCGTCATCTCACATGTGGATGTTTCTACTGTTGCAAAAGCCTTCCTGCGTGAACGTGGCTTCGTCTGTAAACATTACAATCACCGGGAAGTCAGGATCAATTTCACTCTGCTGCATGAACCACCGACAGAACTCTAGCCGAGGGGCATAGTCTGCTGGCCCCAGTGCTTGTACCCTACGCACATGGTATGGTCGCAGCAGCTGTTCGTTGAGGACACACCATACCGTGCAATTCAATGCATACATTCTCAGCATGGCTGCTCGTCAGAGCGTTTTCCGCTACATCCTCTAAGACCGCCTCTTCAAACTGCAGAGTGCGGACAGTTCTCGGTCGACCAAGTCTACACAGACACTGAAACGTACCTGTTTATTTGCAGTAGTAGCTGTGTATATGGCCGAGCTCCAACATGTTTACATTTTACGCATCTGGGATGGTTATTTTGTTTATGAATGTGAGTGAACAAATCATGGCACAAGTGAAAAGCTATAAATTTGTTTTTTTTTTTTACTTCCTTAGAAACTAGGTTAAAATATTAAACTGTACTGTATGTTGACAAATTTCTAAACATGTTTTGGGGGTAAAAAAAATTTTTTATGCCAATACCGCGTAAATAAACTGTGCACCACTTTTTGTAGTAATTTTTTTTTTGTGAAAATGTGTGATCTATACATGCCGAAATACAGTATTTTTTCACACATTTTTTGTATTTTTTGTTACGTAACCATTTTGTTAGCAAAAAAAAGTGCCAATTGCGACAGGGACTCATTCTTCCCTCTATCTTTATGACTACCATGACCTTGACCTAGTCGGCCGGCCTCGCTCCTGCTACCATAGCACTCCTTGTGTTTAGTTTCTGCCCTTCTCTTTCTCACTTCCTCCCAAATGAAGGGGGAGGGATGGGCACCTCCTCCATCCCTTGTGACAAACACGAACACGCAGTGAAAAACACAGCCCTTGGTAGAAAAAGTTCATCCTTTGCCTGGAACCTATGGTATTTGAGTAGTTCTTGCTTTGATGCTGGTCCCCCCTTCACCACTCAGAGATACGCTGTCACTCCCGGAATAGCGTGGAAAGCTAAAACGCAAGTCTGAGTTATGTCCACCAACAGCCGCATTATATTGGGCTTGTACTGTATAATCTTGTTTGGAAGACGTCTGCCTATTGAATTAAAATGATATTTCATTAATACATTGTCTGATTTTCCCTCAAGACGCTACTGGAAATGCACTTCACACTTCTTAAAGTGACTCGGCACCCAAAGTTTACATTTTTTTTGGAACAAGGTGAGTTCGTATATGCCCTCTGGGGTAAATACAATTCGGAAGATGTCTGTTTATTAAAATTAATTGATATTTCCTTTTAAAAACATCTTATTTTTGCGATTAGAGACAATTAAAGGTGACTTAACACGAAAAATACTATTTTAATGCAATTTTTGGGGTTTTGGGGGGTCAAAATCAGTCGGAAATGATTTTACGAGGCCATTCTCAGTGCACCGTGAGGTCTCACAATATCGGGGTTCTACTATAGTAACTTTTGTTTTCTCTTGCATCTAGGGTAGATTATTGTGTAATAAAATAACAAACATTGTCAGGAATGGCCCGGCTTGCCAAACCAAACTGTAGCAGCACGCGGCCCAGACAGCTGGCAACAATGTACACCTGGAGATCTGGCAACAGCACGGTGACATCACCATGCCTGTAACATTCTTGTACCCACTCACCTGCTCATTTTGAACCCTGCTGGATGCAAGAATGACAGTCCATGGTGAATGTAACAAAACACAGTCCACTATCACAAAGAATGGAGCCTATCTATTGCTAGTTTCACATGCACTCGGCAGTAGGGGGATACAAACATGCATGTGCAGACTGATGACGTGGATTGAAGTTCCAGCTTTTGTCTCCTTTAGGCCACATGTCTTATCATGATAATTAAAATTTTCACAAATGAATGGCAACTTTTAATTGTGTAATGTTCCACAATGTAGAGGAAAATATTCCCATCCCATAAATTGTGTAAACTTTCCACAACTTGCTTTAAACTTCATGAGTATAATAGCGACTTCCTGTGCCTTTGTCTGCGCCATTTTGTGTAACATTACACAAGCACTGTTTGTTTTTCGGCCATTCCTTCTTCTGTCACTCCTGCACACATCTCTTGTATACTGAAAATTTACACTTGGTAGTNCACACATCTCTTGTATACTGAAAATTTACACTTGGTAGTTCTGTTCGCTTGCTGTTCTATGAACCATACAACTCACAACTTAATTGCACAGTGTATGAAATTTACTTTCCCATTTCATATGCTAAATTTGCTACAACATCAGAGTTTCCAAAAATAACTGTGTGACAGCTGAGTTTACAAATACTTCTACTAAAGCCAGCCCTACACGTTGCCCATTTCCACAGCAGTTTTCATACTCATTTTCTGCTAGTGTTCCTGCTCCCGTGTAGGTTACAGTTCAGCCCCCTTCGGAGAGGTCTGGTTCTGGGTATAACAGTTTTCATACC
>NQII01008493.1:57576-75726 GCA_002778355.1 Clitarchus hookeri | reverse complement strand
AGTACGAGTGACTTTTAAGAAAGAGTTATCTTATCAGCATGAACAAACAGTTTGGGAAGTTGTTAACTCATCAGTATGAACTGCCTCAGAGAAAGGAGATTACTTCACTTGAGTAGAAGCCTACAAAATGGTAAACGGATTGCGAAAGTATTAAAATATCAAAAAAGCTAAATGACACACGATGCTTTCTAAAAGTTATTTTTTGCTGTGCTGGAAAAATAAATAAAGTTATCTTCATTTGAAATTACACTTGGAGAAAGTATCGAATTTGAGGGCTGGTGCCAATTATTATTTGCTACTGCCTAAAATAAGTGTCAAATTACCATTTTGTGCTTTGAATNGAATTTGAGGGCTGGTGCCAATTATTATTTGCTACTGCCTAAAATAAGTGTCAAATTACCATTTTGTGCTTTGAATGTTAAGACCATATCCCCAGACAGGCTAAAACATAAGATATACACCTGTAAGTCAATGTCTGGTAGCCTACGTGTATATAAGTATAAACGTCTACTAAACTAAAAAAAAACTAAAAACCTAAAAACGAGAATTTTCATCGCACGTTAATGGCCAGAATTGTAAGACACAACGGAACCTCATTATTGTGTATATAATAGTAGGCTTCATTTGACTGTGGGTGCAAAATATTTTAAATACGGCCTCTCGCTACATGAGCAGGCCTTTGTGAAAAAGCCCCTGGGAATCCAGCCTAATGACTCGTTAGTTAACAATAACAAAATAAAAAGCCTGCCAAATTAATGAAACACGCTAAACGACTTTTGAGTAAACAAGTTCCCGCAACATGCCAAAAATTTTATACATTTATCTCAATAAACATTCTTTTTTCAAGTAACTGTTTATAACTGCGCAAAAAAGCGTTATTTGCAGCTTATTTTAAAATTTCTTTTTAACTCGGCAGTTTATAAATATCTTGTAATTTTAAATTTTTGTTTAAATAAGCGATGGCTCTAGGAGTAGATCCCTTAAAATTACTATAAACTTGGTTGCCGGTATGTTGGGCTGTCAGGAAGACAAATAGAAATTGCATGGCTATCCACAGGCCTTTCGTGGGTAATGTCCGGGTATAAGATGTTCCTTTGCTTTTCTTGATATTTCCTCTTGCTTCCCAGGGGCCGTGGTTGCGCAGAGGCTAGACCTCTCGCTTCACACCAAGACAACCCAGGTTCGATTCCAGGCAAGGACACTCCCGTTTTTCCGCACATGGGGATCGTACCGGACGATGTCGCTGGTCGGTAGGTTTCCTCGTGGATCACCCGTTTCCCCTCGGCCTTTCATTCCTGCGCTGCTCCATACTTACCTCGCTTCACTTTCATCGGATCTCAAGACCCCAGAGTTAAGAGCCGCCAAACGTCTGCAATTCACTCCTCTGGCTTCCTTTCGGCCTTTGGCTAAGCTCAGACCATGTAAATTTATTTTTCTAATATCTTGTTACAGGTAGGCTATTTTAAACTTTTTATTGGTTTGTCACCTGTAAGTATAAACGTTTTAGGGTATCGTACAGTCATAATTACTGTGACTACTAACACTATGCCCAAACTGGCGTGAACAGCGATGTGGCACTGTTATTCTGCAACCCACACCAGTGCTCCGTACATGGTGGGAATCTGTTCTACTGTATACTATAATTAAACTATTTTCTATGTCATATGTAGCGGCACTAAGTACTTCCAAACATTGTGTAAATCACTTCGCAAAAGTAAATATTTCATTTCCTGAGTGTTATTCCTGAACCACTCATTAAATACCTCCAAATGGAGTAATGGCTTTCTTGCGAATTCAGGCCATATATTTCCGCAGCTTCCTATATAAAGTCGAGCAATTCTTGTCTCCTCAATCTTCTGCAGAGCTCAGTTGTTGTTCAACTTTTGGACNCTAAGTACTTCCAAACATTGTGCAAATCACTTCGCAAAAGTAAATATTTCATTTCCTGAGTGTTATTCCTGAACCAGTCATTAAATACCTCCAAATGGAATATTGGCTTTCTTGCGAATTCAGGCCATACTTTTCCGCAGCTTCCTATATAAAGTCGAGCAATTCTTGTCTCCTCAATCTTCTGCAGAGCTTAGTTGTTGTTCAACTTTTGGACACTCATGAGCCATGCTTTACAGTGGTGTCTTCCATGTTATAGATTTGATACAAAGTAGCCTTCACTAATTTGAAAACTATATAGCTTCGCTTTGATGTTCCTTTGTCGAATTAACATTCCTGGGACAAATACTGATATGTGGTAGTCCATTAGCAGCTCATTCTCGATTTTACTTCCGCATGGTAGTAAAATACATCACTTAATTTCTCAGAATTGCTCCAAGCCTCATGAAGCAGCGACATATTCCAATAGCGGTGAGAACATGTAGTGTCCTGATAAAATGCACTGGTTAACAGCAACGTCCGCCACGTTTCCCACAAGTTAAAATCTGGGATGATCCCACAGATAATCGATCCTGATTCACCCTGTGTTGGTAGGCAAGTGTTCTCACCCTGTCTCGCCAAATGGATATCGTGTGAATTTTTTTAAAGACTATACCAACACATTGAATTATTAGGATTGGAGTTAATGTTGGCCAGTGAACCAGCTATGGTGTTAATCAGCACAATGGTGAAGCACACACCTGGGAGTACAGTGTGACACACTGCAGCAAATAATACTTTAGTGATACTGCTACTGAAAGCTATTTTGAATCTCCATAGGTAACTCCCTAACCCTTCCGCTCATAATAGCATAACACTATAATACAGCAGATCGCCAGCAACAATGTTACAAATTCATTCAAGAATAGCGCAAAACACAACAGCGCTAACAACAACAGCCATTACAGCAAAAATGACAACCAGCCACCATAAATATTACAACATTTCTAAAGGGAGCAATATCGCTGACATAAAAAGTGATCCAATTGGAACACCAAGCATCGCTGTTTTGACACCATTGTGGAGACCAAGTACGAATATCAGAAGGTGCCCTACACACTTCGGGAATAACTCTGTCACAGTCAATCCCAGAAGTGATGAGAATACTGGGAGCATTGTTTTACTGTGCAAGGAAGATATTTTAAAAAGCAAGGACACTTACATGATGTCTATTTTTTTCTCAACGGCGAAGCCTCAATGATACCAAGTCCCCGTTTGCATGTTTAGAACACTTTATTTTAAATTTCAAAATCCTGTTTCAGATTATAGTGATGAATGCATAGATACTTTTATATTAGCCCCCATTTCACACATCTGAGTCCGAACTTAACAAATGTACACTTACATGAACAAAGGATGCAACCGACAAGCGAGGCGCATGGTGCATAGCGTGCGCACGAGTGTAAAGGAGCATTTAGCGATCAGAACATATTACCCTTAGTAGTATGGCCGCCACAGCCATGCTACCAGGAACATGATGGGTACCATCAACACCAACCTAGCATTCATGCTGGCAATATGGTAAGCAATATATTAACTAAAAATTCCTACCAACACAAATAATGGAAACCAATAAAGGATTGTGTCGGGTGCTACTGTTGTGGTGCGGAAATGGTCATCATGCAGAGCGTATCGTAAGAGTGTTATATTTGCGGCCTTAATTTAGTGAATAACGTGGTTCTTACAAACCTGCTCTAGGCAGAATACATTTGTAATAAATGGAGATGAAAGAAACTTTACNTAACGTGGTTCTTACAAACCTGCTCTAGGCAGAATACATTTGTAATAAATGGAGATGAAAGAAACTTTACAGCATGGCAGCACACGATACTGAGATCAACTTGTTTCAAAACCAAAATTCATGAGAAAGACAGAAACTGATGCTGAAGTACTGGCTGTTTCTCTGGATGTATGGATGTTCCCATCAACTTCATAAACCCAAGCTTTTAGCAAGAACACACAATAAAGTGTTAATGTCTGAACGGGCAATGTAGCAAAGCTTGTATAAAACTGTATTTTCTGTGTTGTTCTGATTTGGTTTGTAGTTGTTTTTATACGAAGGTTTTTGCATACTCCCGCACGAATGCGGTGGACAAGAGCTGCTTTCTGCATCAGCCATGAATTTGTTTCATCTGGAGCTCTACCGAGGTAGGTCGCAGATCGCTGCGAAAGGACTTCATCACTTGTTTGAACTGAGCTGGTTTCCATTAGTGAATTTAGTATAATAGAAACTTGTTTGCTTTGCCGCTCGTTTTACCCCAGTGAACTCTCTTGTACACATCAATACAAGAATTGACTTTACATAATATTGAAAATGTGAGGCTGACTCTGCGNCCCAGTGAACTCTCTTGTACACATCAATACAAGAATTGACTTTACATAATATTGAAAATGTGAGGCTGACTCTGCGGGTTTGATATTGCCCCCAACATGTGGTAGGCCACTCCAATCTTGTTTACCTTGTGTTTCTAAACATAAAACTAATTTCTACGTATTTGGAAGCTCTGAGACTAGTGGGAGTAGGTGACAGTGTTTCTCAGTGTATTGTATGTGCTCATTCAGGAACAGTGTAATTTTGTGAAAGTAAAGACCAATTGCATTGAAATTCGCTTTATTTTTCCATTCATGTAGTTTACGGTTACTAGGTAATGAAGTTCCACGACATGTAGCAAAGGTGTTTTGCACAGCCTAGACAGTAAAGGAAGCTATTTATGTAGATCCTTGTGTACCCCATATGCGATCATTAGACTGTTAACGTAATGCAGCCGAAGAAAATTGGCCGCCCTGACCATCCGCTTTGAGAACTCATCGTCCTCCTCTATCTGAGATACGTTAGGTGGTGCACACGACTTCAACTCAGTGACACCATTCACTAACCATTCTGCATATCACACTGTTCGCTCGCTTACCACTCTACCAGCCATTGACACCATGGTGGTGGCATCACTCCACAAGCAGAATGAGTGAGTGAACTATATGTTTTCTTTTTTCTGATTTGTTCCTCTTAGATTATGGACATGATAAAAGGATTATACAAGACAATATATGTGTATATACATTCAAGAGCCAAAAAAAAAACTGCTATAGGCGTGGGTATGCAAATAACAGTGCTATGGATCCAATCAGAGTAACGCGATGCGGTCGACAGCTAAATCAATTACTGCTGATACAATGACAGGTTATCAATATTTAAGTGAGTTCGGACGTGGTGTTATAGTCGGCGCACGAGACATGGGACATAGCATCTCCGAGGTAGCGAAAACATTTGGATTTTCGCGTACGACCATTTCACGAGTGTACCGTGAATATCGGGATTCCGGAAAAAACATCACATCTTCGACATCGCTGCGGTCGGAAAACGATGGTGAAAGAACGGGACGAATATACAGACGCAAGGGTTAGTACGAAGATTAGGTGCATCGCTAAACTAACGACGTTTTATCACCCACTGTCGCGGAATACTTCAAGGAATATCAAATGGTTTAAAAACACGAAATGATGTTGTGACGGTCCCAAAACACNCCACTGTCGCGGAATACTTCAAGGAATATCAAATGGTTTAAAAACACGAAATGATGTTGTGACGGTCCCAAAACACTGTATATCCAGGATTTATATCAGCACAGAAAATGGTACGTCCTTACACAGGGATAGATCGACGAGGGAACTGAGGCTTACCTTGTTGGTGACCCGTTCGACGTAAGTCTTCGTGGAAGTTGGTACCGAGGCGGCTGCGAAGCTTGGCAGGATGTTCCTGAACACCCTGGTCAACGTATTTCCCGTATATTAAAGGGGTTGTCTTTCGTATTGGGAGAGAAAATGGAAAGGGAACTCACGATAAGAACAAAGTAACTTGGCAGAAGGTATATCCTGCCATGATTGATGAATGCTTTTTAAAAAAATATGTATAAGAAAAATTTTAATATAAGTTTTTAAATATATTCTGTAGTTTTCCATTAACTGTAAATTGTATTTTAATTATTGATAATATAATTGTAAACAATATTATGTACCAGAGGAGGAGCAAAGGTCTNCCCAGTGAACTCTCTTGTACACATCAATACAAGAATTGACTTTACATAATATTGAAAATGTGAGGCTGACTCTGCGAGTTTGATATTGCCCCCAACATGTGGTAGGCCACTCCAATATTGTTTACCTTGTGTTTCTAAACATAAAACTAATTTCTACGTATTTGGAAGCTCTGAGACTAGTGGGAGTAGGTGACAGTGTTTCTCAGTGTATTGCATGTGCTCATTCGNTTGCCCCCAACATGTGGTAGGCCACTCCAATCTTGTTTACCTTGTGTTTCTAAACATAAAACTAATTTCTACGTATTTGGAAGCTCTGAGACTAGTGGGAGTAGGTGACAGTGTTTCTCAGTGTATTGCATGTGCTCATTCGGGAACAGTGTAATTTTGTGAAAGTAAAGACCAATTGCATTGAAATTCGCTTTATTTTTCCATTCATGTAGTTTACGGTTACTAGGTAATGAAGTTCCACGACATGTAGCAAAGGTGTTTTGCACAGCCTAGACAGTAAAGGAAGCTATTTATGTAGATCCTTGTGTACCCCATATGCGATCATTAGACTGTTAACGTAATGCAGCCGAAGAAAATTGGCCGCCCTGACCATCCACTTTGAGAACTCATCGTCCTCCTCTATCTGAGATAGGTTAGGTGGTGCACACGACTTCAACTCAGTGACACCATTCACTAACCATTCTGCACATCACACTGTTCGCTCGCTTACCACTCTACCAGCCATTGACACCATGGTGGTGGCATCACTCCACAAGCAGAATAAGTGAGTGAACTATATGTTTTCTTTTTTCTGATTTGTTCCTCTAAGATTATGGACATGATAAAAGGATTATACAAGACAATATATGTGTATATACATTCAAGAGCCAAAAAAAACTGCTATAGGCGTGGGTATGCAAATAACAGTGCTATGGATCCAATCAGAGTAACGCGATGCGGTCGACAGCTAAATCAATTACTGCTGATACAATGACAGGTTATCAATATTTAAGTGAGTTTGGACGTGGTGTTATAGTCGGCGCACGAGACATGGGACATAGCATCTCCGAGGTAGCGAAAACATTTGGATTTTCGCGTACGACCATTTCACGAGTGTACCGTGAATATCGGGATTCCGGAAAAAACATCACATCTTCGACATCGCTGCGGCCGGAAAACGATGGTGAAAGAACGGGACGAATATACAGACGCAAGGGTTAGTACGAAGATTAGGTGCATCGCTAAACTAACGACGTTTTATCACCCACTGTCGCGGAATACTTCAAGGAATATCAAATGGTTTAAAAACACGAAATGATGTTGTGACGGTCCCAAAACACCGTATATCCAGGATTTATATCAGCACAGAAAATGGTACGTCCTTACACAGGGATAGATCGACGAGGGAACTGAGGCTTACCTTGTTGGTGACCCGTTCGACGTAAGTCTTCGTGGAAGTTGGTACCGAGGCGGCTGCGAAGCTTGGCAGGATGTTCCTGAACACCCTGGTCAACGTATTTCCCGTATATTAAAGGGGTTGTCTTTCGTATTGGGAGAGAAAATGGAAAGGGACCTCACGATAAGAACAAAGTAACTTGGCAGAAGGTATATCCTGCCATGATTGATGAATGCTTTTTAAAAAAATATGTATAAGAAAAATTTTAATATAAGTTTTTAAATATATTCTGTAGTTTTCCATTAACTGTAAATTGTATTTTAATTATTGATAATATAATTGTAAACAATATTATGTACCAGAGGAGGAGCAAAGGTCTGGGTGACAGCCTCCCTGTGGCTCCCCGCGTCAACTGGCTTGCCAGGCAAATAGTCACCGCTCCTCCTGTTTGGAGATTCTCTAGTGTTTAAACATTTTTATCTTGAATGATTTTAAAAGTAATTTTTTTTCTTCTGACTTTTTGATAATGCAAGTCTTTTAACGTGTTGTAAAGATACAATTTAATATGAATTTTAAAAAAAGCAAGTTTAAGCGTTGCCTTGGCAGTGCGTTTTTTAAGGTTTAGAATTATGTACAAGAAAACAATAATTAATCAAGTTTATTGAATGTTAACTATAAAAACAAATAGTAGGAAAATAGTACACCCGGAAGGCCTAACTGGCTAAGAGGATTAGAGTTTGTTTTACTTTATGTAGTTGTTCAATGTCACATTATTTGGGCTACTATATATTACTACGAGATCCCATTATTAAATACAGCTTCATATATTTTTCATAACAAACATTATAATTGTAACATATTTTAGGCCTGTTTGGCTATATGTATTTTCATAATGCTTGTATTTTTTATATGGGCAGTTTATGAGAAAAAATTAAAATAAAATAAGCCGCAAGATAAAGGAAAAGGCAACTCACAGTTTGTTGAATTATTTCTTACAATTTTGGGGGTTAATTATCTTGCATTCCAATTCATATCAGTAGATGGTTGAATTGTCGCAGTTTATTGCGACTTCATTATTTGTTTATACTCTGCTATTTAATCTCTGTTGCTTGAAGGTTTTTGGCAATACAAATTTTTGTTAGATGAGTCGAATGGAAGGAGGGGGAGTTGAAAGTCACTGTCATGGAGTAGTGGTTTCCTGTGAGTGCTCCCACCCTGTGTCAATATATCAAACCCTTCGTTTGCGTTATCGTACTGCTAAGTGCAATCGGTAAAATGTCTTTCTTTTTTCTGAGCATTTAAAACCGGCTACCCCTTTCAAAATAACTAATTTTTGTATTGTATTAACTTCTGAATATTTGATCACATAATTAACAGTGGCGTCAGTATTTATAGCATTGACTGTATGGAGTATCACATAAAATAATAAAAAATTGGATCTTTATTATTTTTTAATACAAATCTAATAAATTAACCCCTCTTATTACCTCTGCTTGCGATAATGCTCCGTGTCGCACAGCTTACCTATAGGCATTAAGTTCTCGCTGAANGCCCCTCTTATTACCTCTGCTTGCGATAATGCTCCGTGTCGCACAGCTTACCTATAGGCATTAAGTTCTGGCTGAAATATACTGTTGCGTCCTTGCTGCTTCGCAACCAGCGTGAGCGAGTGAAAGGGAAGGACAAAGTAGTTATACAATGGCGGTGGCGGAAAGTCGAAGGAATGTATTGAATGACCGGCGAATGCACCGCATATCCGTTATAAAAATCTAGCCGACACTATAATCCATTTTGCGGCGCACGCTGGTGATCCTGGTTTTATTGATATCCTGAATTTATCTATAAAGCGTTCCAGTGGGATGCTGCCCTAGTTTCTCTAAGCGTGTCTCGAGGCGCATCGAAATTTCCAGGTCGAGGCCATCAATGTATAAAGAGCACATCGGGTCTCCAAGCCAAAAAAATATCTGCTACTGCGAGTATCAAGCAGTGAAGAGTGTGGCTGGCAGTCTGGATTATTGGACTGGGTGCATGAGTGAAAGACACAAATGTTGGCAATACATGGTTTGAATGTGTGTTTACGATGAATATGTGTTACTTGACTATACCCAAACAGATATATTCAGAAGGACGATAATTATAGTAAATGTAGACATAAAATATTGAGCTCATAGAAAAATTAAGAGTGATAGGTGAGATAGTTAGATTAATGCAGTTTGATGCAGTAAATAATAGCTGTGTGTATNCATAGAAAAATTAAGAGTGATAGGTGAGATAGTTAGATTAATGCAGTTTGATGCAGTAAATAATAGCTGTGTGTATTAATTAAAATCAAATATAGTTTTTTTTTATTAAGACCTCCTCCCTCACGAACTCAGATACATCCCGCAGTCGTCCTTGTAAAACTGGAGTCAGAAGTGGGGTGGAGGCATTTTAATTGAATTATATTAGACAGTAGTCAAATAATTAGTAAAAAGTTAATAAATTAATTGATTGCAATAGTTGTAGTCCGCAAAATACAGACTGTTTTGTACAACCATCGCAGCGAATGTCAACTAGAAAATGTCTGCATTACTAAAAGATCTGCGAACATTAATTAAGGGGCTAGGTAGCCAGATGGTTAGTGTCACCGCAAGTGAAAATAGCTTGAAAGAATATTTAAATAACCAAGTCAGTAGAGTAAATGAGACTGTAAATACTCAAACTAGTTCTGTAACATAAATTTTTAATGAAACTGTGAATATCCTAATTAGATCTTTAATTGAAACTGTAAATAGTGTAAATGAAAATGTAGACAAGAGAATTGTTAATGCAGACAGGAAAATAGAATGCATTAGCAAGTTAGTGAACACGAAAATTAACAGTGTGAAAGAAAGAATAGACAATGTAAATTAAATAGTGAATGCAGTAAACGACAGCATGGACATTGTCAGTGTAATAATGGACAGTGTACAGAATGAAGTGAACCAGGAAATAAGTGCGATGAAGAAGGACTGGCAGGAGTTTCTACAGCACCGGGAAACTACCCTCACCACATCTGCAGCCGAGACAAGTTGGGAAGCAGAGCAGGGCTTAACCAACTCAGCAACATCGGAGGATAGTTAGCAGTTCAACAGTATTGGTGTGGTGGAGCCAGGAGTGAGAAAGGGGCTCTCAATAAAGCCCACCTTTTACGATGGCCAGACCTCTTGGAGGGAGTACCAACACCAGTTTGAAATAGTCGCCAACCTGAATGACTTGTANAACACCAGTTTGAAATAGTCGCCAACCTGAATGACTTGTAAGACGAACAGTGGCCTTACTACCTCGCTGCTGTACTGAGAGGCCCTGCACTAAGCAAACTAAAAGCTCTGCAAGGGCGACATTGACTAGAATACCCCACACTGGTGTCGGCCTTGGAACTACGTTCCAGCGACCAGTACCTGCGACATTCCCGCCATTCCCATCTTGAAGCCTCACTTAGCAACCAGTGGAGGCATTGCACTAGCTATGGCAAGACATTGTGCGGGAGTCTCAACTATCTATGAAATTGTGATCTGATGAGACGTGTAACATCATCGTATTCGGTTTCTTCATCAATACCATCGCTGAAACATAGATACGGGAATAAGTATGTCTGGTTGCACCCCACAACTTGCAGGATTCCCTTNCATCAATACCATCGCTGAAACATAGATACGGGAATAAGTATGTCTGGTTGCACCCCACAACTTGCAGGATTCCCTTGTCCGAGCACTAGAGGTTGAGTCAATAAGACAGGGGGCCGCACCCCGATGTCAGGTACGACGAGTGATCCTGGNCTTGTCCGAGCACTAGAGGTTGAGTCAATAAGACAGGGGGCCGCACCCCGATGTCAGGTACGACGAGTGATCCTGGACTAAGATGACGACGACATGCCCACTGCAATCTCGTGCAGGGGTTGTTGTTCGCCAGAGCTGCTCCTCTGTACCTGAGCCCTCGGGGTATAACAGGAGACACCATTCAGAGCTCTGATATTGTGAGTGCACTTCGGCTTCAGGATTTCCAGGCATATATTGTCACTACAGACAGAATGACGTAAGCGATAATAAAGTGGAAGTTCACTCAGACAGGCATTTGTACCAGAACATGTCTATTTTTGAGATTGAACAGGGGTCTTATTTGAAAGCAGTTGAATGCTCTCAATAGAAAGAGTATACGCCCTTTCCAATCGCAGTGGGTGGATGTTCTCCACCCGAAGGCGGTTCCACCTCACCTATAAACAGCACTGNTATACGCCCTTTCCAATCGCAGTGGGTGGATGTTCTCCACCCGAAGGCGGTTCCACCTCACCTATAAACAGCACTGTACAGAGTTGAAGATACCATGAAGAAGACATTGAAGGAGTTGCGGATGGCTGTGAAAGACATAGCTTCCAGGGTATGTGCTACAGAGTTTCGCCACCCCGCACCAAAACTGCCTGAATAATAGTCATGTGAAAAGCCAGGCTACCTGAGAACCTACAGTCCACAATGGCGGTAGCCACTGCAGCAGCAGAATTGCAGCTGGGGAATAGGCAGTGATAGGCAGGTGAGAATACAGCACATTCGGAAAACTTGTTAACGCCGATCTTGAAGGGCGAAGGTGTNAGAATTGCAGCTGGGGAATAGGCAGTGATAGGCAGGTGAGAATACAGCACATTCGGAAAACTTGTTAACGCCGATCTTGAAGGGCGAAGGTGTGTGGCTGCTAGAGGGATCGCCCAAATGTCCTTATATGTGCGTTAGGTGAAACAGGATTGTGATGCAATACTTGTGGAGTAGAGACTGGATGATGTTCCTTGCCAGGTGTTCGTCGACACTGCAGCGATCTTAACCAGATATCCTGGGGCCTTCACCCCAGCGATCGTCCATCGACAGCATGGAACGAAGTAATTTGACTACAGCAACAGGTGAGACCACACCATTAAGAAGTAAGAAGAAAGTGATCTTGAATTTTGGTGACATTAGCAAAGAGAACGATGTTTATATATCAGAAAAAGTGTATGAATGTATTTTGGGGCTTGAGTACTAAGTAGGCTGCATTGCTGAATCGATACTTGACTTGTGCTACAGATAGGAAGGACAGATTTGATGTTGTCAAAAGGGCATGATTTGTTATACCCAATTTGCTGCCCAGTAGTATGTGATCAACCCAGTGTGCTGTCGGCTTCTAGCGGAATTGTCATTACAGGTCTATGTCAAGGGACATTTGTCAGGCATTTGGGTCTAATTGAGTAAGCAGAGAGGGTTGGAATAATGCAGGATAATGTCATTATAGCAAGGACTCTGGTCTCTTCTAACTCAGAAAGTTATGCAGTTATAATGATAAATTTGCCCAATAGTGCTATTCCTCTTGAGGAGGGGATCCATGGGCGGTATTTGCAAGCAAGTCACAAATGTAAGTAAAAAAGTTCCACAAGATTATATAGCAGAACAAATAAAATGTCCTGTACGAAAAGTACTGGATGAACTGTTAGTNCTAACTCAGAAAGTTATGCAGTTATAATGATAAATTTGCCCAATAGTGCTATTCCTCTTGAGGAGGGGATCCATGGACGGTATTTGCAAGCAAGTCACAAATGTAATTAAAAAAGTTCCACAAGATTATATAGCAGAACAAATAAAATGTCCTGTACGAAAAGTACTGGATGAACTGTTAGTNGTAAAAAAGTTCCACAAGATTATATAGCAGAACAAATAAAATGTCCTGTACGAAAAGTACTGGATGAACTGTTAGTAAGAACCAAATAAAATCTTGAATATCAATAGAAGACTGTCTTTTAATTACTGCAGATAACTAAGGACACCTTTTCGTATGGACCAGATGACCTTGGGTGGACTAAACTGACAAGCCACCACATTGACAAAGATATGCCAGGCCCTTCATGTAGCTAATAAGACGACTGCCATTTACTTCGCATGAGGCAGTTCGAAAAATATCCAAAAGGAATGAGTGAGTGAGATGTAATAAAACCATCAGTTAGTCCATGGTGATGACCATAGTACTTGTTGAGAAGAAAGATGGCACTCTGCGGGTAGATTATCGCCAGTTTAATAATATGACAAAGAAAGGATAGAATACACATTAAACGACTTAGTAGTTTCGGAAGGGTTTTCATTTTAGTCATGAAGAGTAGGTACTGTCAGTGCGAGGTGGTCCCAGAGGACCAAAATACGACTGTATTTTTTGTCCAAGTGTAAGGAACCTGGCAGTTCAAAGTTATGACTTTGGGACTATGTAATGTTCCTGCCACTCTCGAATGCCTGACGGAAAAATTTTGCCTTTAGACATCCGGCAGGTGTACCTAGAGAGCATTGTTGTGACAGGAAGGAGATTTGAAGAACACCTATCACACTTATACTTTGTATTCCAGAAAGTGGTCGTAGCCAACTTGAAACTGGTTTGTAAGAAGTGGCGCCAGTTTGACATAAATATATTCCTTAGGATATGTAGTGTCAGCCGATGGGATTGATACAGCCCCTGAGAAGACAAAGCAATACGAAATTGGCCAACACAAACTGACACAAATGAAGTGTGGAATATTCTGGGATTATATGCCTATTACTGTTCATTTGTACCTAACTGACTGTTGCGAAAAAGGAGATTTCATTTGACCACTGAGATTGAAAATGCTTTTAGTAAACAAAAGCGTATTCTAATATCCGCACCAGTCTTGAGTTTCCCAAAAAGTGTGAGGGTGTATTAATTTTTGGCACTGATGCTAGTGATGTAGCCATTGGAGCTGGTTANGTGTGAGGGTGTATTAATTTTTGGCACTGATGCTAGTGATGTAGCCATTGGAGCTGGTTATCTCAATTTCAGGAAGGAGAGGAAAGACATCAAGAATACTTCAGTAATATATTGCATAAGCCTGAGCGAAATTACCGTGTTACACACAGGGAGCTTCTGGCCACGGTGTAGGTAATTTCACACTTTCACCTTTATCTTTATGGCAGATATTTCATTCTAAAACAGAACCTACTCCATTACACTGACTAATAAATGTCAAGAACCCCAAAGGTCAAATAACCTGATGTATACATAACATTCAATATTATGACTTTGAAGTAGAGCACAGATATGGATCGTTTCACAACAATGTAGATGCACTTTGTAGAAGGCCAGGTGAGCCATTCTGTCATCATTGTGAATGTCAGGAAGACAAAAGTGGTGAATCACTAGAGGTACAGAGGACCTGATTTCAGGGTTTTCTAACTTGTGATTGGTCACCTACCTGGAGTGATGAGGGTATGAGGAAAGATCAGCTGAATGATCCCTCTTTGCCACCATTATTAAAGTTGAAAGAAGCTTGTTGCCAGCGAAAATGGGAAGAAATATATAGTCTGAGTGCAGCAATCAGAATATACTAGGCTCAATGCAATTCCCTTGTACTAAAGAATGGCGTACTTTACATAAATTGGGAAAGTAATAATAGAAAACACACACATTTACAGTTGGTTCTTCCCGAAAGCTGTGTTAATAATACCCTCGTCAGAGTTAGACTGAGATTCTACTGGCATTACTGCCGGGACGGTGTTGAGAAATGGTTTCTATTGTGCGACACCTGCACTGCGGGGAAGGGCCCAAGTACCAGAGAACAAGGTAACCTTCAGAAATAGAATGTTGGTGCCCCATTCGGGAGGATGGCTGTCTACATTATTGGCGTATTACCTATCACAGAGAAAGGGAATATGTATCTACTGGAGGCACAAGATTACTTTACTAAGTGGCCAGAACTCATTGCCCTCCCTGGCGAGAAGCACGAATTTTGGCCGATGCATTATAGAGCATCTGTTCTCGAGGTTCACGGTGCCACTAGATCTCCATTCTCGTCAGGGACGAAACTTTGAAGATGAGATCTTCCAGTAGAACACAAACATTTTGTAGTAGAAAAAGACTAGGGATACATCCTTACACCCTCAGTCGGATGGAATGGTCGAGAGTCTTAGCAGCACACTTGTGCAGTACCTGTCCATATTTTTGGCACCCAACCAAAAGAGTTCAAGTGTGCCATTGTTTCTTCATGCATACTGCTCAACAGTTCACGAGTCCACAATAATGATACCCTCAAGGATGCTGTTTGGAATACAGCTAAACTTCCCAAGTGACCTGGTGTTTGGCTCGACCGACAGAAAAGGAAGCTTCATCCCCCGATTATGTCAGCGTATTACATAAGATAATTGTGAGCATTAATGATTTCGCTGGACAGCACCTCAGAATAAATTGTGAAAGGATTAAGATACGGTATGATAGGAGAATATCCAGCAAGTTATTACAAGAAGGACAATTGGTGTGCCTGAACAATTCTGGCGAAGTCGAAAGTTGTCCACATCGACCGACTGGAACTTTACGAAGTTCCTGACGTTGGAGAGTCTGTTTAGGACGAACAGTGTTATGCGTTTGCTGCTTCACAACCCGCGCGAGCGAGTGGAATTGGAGGACAAAGTAGTTATATGATAATGGTGGCAACAAGCCCACGTAATGTTTAGGACAGGCAAGCGAACCACATATATGTGTTACAAAAAGCGAACGGATACTATCATCTCTTTTGCGGCACCCGTTGCCGACACAGGTTGTATTGAAATTCTGCATTTATCAGAAGAATGTTCTTGTGTAATGCGGCCGTTGTTTCTCGAAGCGTATCTCGGGGCGGATCAAAATTTCCATGTCAAGGCTATCAGAGTATAAAAGCACATAGGGCCTCAGAGCCTTTGTTGTTAAATGGATGAGTTGCTGAGTTTCAGCGATAGACGACAAGCGAAGAGGTAAATAACCTGCGAAACAGAAAACTGCGACTGCGAGTGTCAATCAGTGAAGAGTTCGGCTAGCAGGNAGCGAAGAGGTAAATAACCAGCGAAACAGAAAACTGCGACTGCGAGTGTCAATCAGTGAAGAGTTCGGCTAGCAGGCTGGATTTTGGACTGGGTGCGTGTCTGAAAGATACTACAAATGATGGCAACAGACAATCTGAATGTGTCTTAATGANCTGGATTTTGGACTGGGTGCGTGTCTGAAAGATACTACAAATGATGGCAACAGACAATCTGAATGTGTCTTAATGACGAGTATGAGTTTATTTACTATGACCAAACCGGGACATTCAAAAGAACATTAATTACAGTAAAAATATACATTAAATATGTAACTCATTTGGAAATAAATATAGTAATAGTGGAGATAGATTAGAGTTGTAAATAATTGTTGTGTATACAAATTGAAATTTATTTAAGCTATCTTATTTTTAATAGTTCCTCCATCCCTCATTATCACATATATTCCTCTCAGGTGTCAATGTAACATTACTTAACGCAGAAGCACACATCTAAACCTAAACTAGAATTAAAAAGTGATTTTTTTNTCAGGTGTCAATGTAACATTACTTAACGCAGAAGCACACATCTAAACCTAAACTAGAATTAAAAAGTGATTTTTTTTATTGGTGTATCATGTCGTATACGAACTCGGTATTTGGTTTTTTCTTATATATTTGGGTATTTATTGTTNTTTTTTTTATTGGTGTATCATGTCGTATACGAACTCGGTATTTCGTTTTTTCTTATATATTTGGGTATTTATTGTTGGAATTCGAACAAAGCTGAGCAACGCTCCTAGTGTTCAGTTTAGGAACTGCATTACAAAATGTTTCTATATTTCCTTGCTACTTAGGCAACAAAAAAATACTTCTACTATTTTTTCTAAAAAAAAAACTATAAAATAGATATTTTATTCCGTCCTTTAATGAAAACCTCAATTTAAAAAAAACTATTTTATGAAATTAAATTTTTTTACAGAAAATTATTCAAATGCAATTTCTAGTATCAGAAAAGAAATGAGTAGCAGACAGTATTGTACACTTGTAATTTATCGTTTAGATTTCCTTCTTTGTTATTGATTTTAATTTAATTTAAGTACATGATGAAAGCCGTGAATTAAGGTGCGAAAAACATCAGACGCTGCGGTGATCTTCTCCAACTAAAAAAAATGTACAATAAAGGCGCACTGCGGTGGTGTAGTGGCTAGACTACTCACCTCGCACCCAGGCGAACAGGGCTCGATTCCCGCCGGGGCCGATCCCGGATTCTCGCATGTGGAAATCGTCCCGGACGATACCGCTGGTCAGCGGGTTTTCTCGGGGATGTCCCTTTCCCCCCTCCCATTCCGACGGAACCGCTCCATACTCACCTCACTTCGCCCTATTCGGCTCTCAAGATCTAGAGCTGCCCAAATCTCTTCTCTCGCTTACTCGACAATAAATATTCAACCAGTATAGGTTTAAATTTGGTGACGAGTTAGATTTATTCACCTGAGTAGCGTTTTCGTAACTGTCTCGGACACTGTTTAGTTTCATTACTTGAAGACACAACGACCTTGAAAGCTAAAGTCACGCGAGCCGTTGACTGGGTTACAGGTGTAATGCTTCGTCATGTCGGAAAAACCTGGTGTGAGACATGTTTACGTACAGTGGAACTTGGATAATTCGAACTTGGATAATTCGGAATTCGTGGTTAATTCGAAGTTTTTTCCTGTTCCCTTGCATTTCCTATGCTGGCAATTTAAAATTTTCGTGGATAATTCGAAGTTTTTTTTTGATAATTCGAAGTTTTTTATCCTCGGAAGTCATAAGAGTAGACAAATACCCTTTGAACTAGAAGCAGATCTAAAAGTCCACGTGTTGTGTTGTGATTTGCTAGTGCTTTTGAAATGTAGTGGGGCAATGATAAATGCCTTCAGCTCATTGAACTTTATGGGGAGAACGGTTTAGTGCAATTTCTTGCCATCAGAAACGATGATTGCCATAATCTGCGTTTC
>NQII01008493.1:4177-56301 GCA_002778355.1 Clitarchus hookeri | reverse complement strand
TCAGCCAGCCAGTTTCGAAACCAAAAACTTTTTATTTCCTATAGGTTTCAGAGAAGTTTTTACATATGTATTTAAAAAAGTATATGTACTGTATAATTTTGTTCATTTTTAATTTTTGTTCGTCCTGATTTTATAAATTTGTGTTCAAATAAGTTCGTAAATAAACATCAAAAGCGTTCAACTGAGTGTTTTTCTGTCATTTTAACACCCTAGCATACCCCTACTAACCTCCATCCATCCTGTATCGTTATTTTNAGAAGGTGTGGAAGAAGACGTTTTCCGATCTCTTCAAAACTTACGAAAATTTGCGGTGGGTGTCAAAATGAACAATTTTAAGCAACAAGAGATCTCAAGCTTTTTTATGAAAGATAATTAACGAAATTATTCTGTGATTTAATTGATCTCAGCCAGCCAGTTTCGAAACCAAAAACTTTTTATTTCCTATAGGTTTCAGAGAAGTTTTTACATATGTATTTAAAACAGTATATGTACTGTATAATTTTGTTCATTTTTAATTTTTGTTCGTCCTGATTTTATAAATTTGTGTTCAAATAAGTTCGTAAATAAACATCAAAAGCGTTTAACTGAGTGTTTTTCTGTCATTTTAACACCCTAGCATACCCCTACTAACCTCCATCCATCCTGTATCGTTATTTTGGATAATTCAAATTCGTGGATAATTCGAAGTTTGTTTTGGTCCCTTGAGCTTCGAATTATCCAAGTTCCACTGTATTTACAAATGGAAGTCACTTTGCAGAGTATAATAGAATATGTCTAAATACAAAATAAATCATTTTTAATATATTGTCAGCCATACTGTGACCTAACACACATACTGGGAAAGGAAACGGAATAAAAATATTAAAAAATTAAACACTATGGATACAGAACAGCTAACAAGAATTGTAGGTAAATTTTTTGACGAGATATGTGTCATATAATGTAAATAAATCTAATAATTTTTTATAAATTTCTGTTATTTAATTTAACAACCATATTACGTGGAACAGTCGGTAAGTTCGTGGACGCCGTGGTTTGTGGTGGCGTGCACTCGGAGTACTAGTATATCCACCAATTTATTGACTGCAGTATTATATACTGCAGGAATTCTTATGATGTTTGTGATATTCAAAGTTAATTGATTTGCTTATTAATGTAAATATTATATTTGCCATTAATAACCGTTATATTAAAAAAATTCTTCTTCTATTTTCCTGAAGCAATATGCTTCTGGTTTCATATTATAAATAAGAATTACTATTACAAATTAACACCTTTTAAAATTCTCGTCAATTTTTTTTCTTTGCAGCACTAATAGCCTTGTTATTTCTGCTGCCAAATAGTTTTTTGCACGAAAGCACTATTAGTGCAACAACTGCTACAACAATAAGCAGTATGACAGCGACGACATCTAGTAGCAGGTACTGGTACCACGTGAGGTCCACAGCAGCAGAACGTAGATGTGGCGCTCCCTTGTGTCTTATTACGTACTCCGTCCAGTAAACAGCTCGCTCCATCGCAGTCTGAGGCTGGTCGTGGAATATTCTCGACACAGCCTTCGCTCTCTCAGTGTATCTACACATGAACAACATTCTCGGTAAGAACAATTATTGTATAAATTAATATTAAATGTTAGTGTCTGTGTGTACTATGATCGCTGGAGAACACAAAGTTTGTCGTAAAGTGTGAATTTATTTTTATCTTCGTTTTATTCGATTTAGCCACACCTTCGAATAGTTATTATTAAAATAATGTTTCTACTTCTGTTAACTTTCAAATTTTAAACAAATCCACATTTCCTTGCTCTGTTAGAACTGCTTGCCTTATGATAGGAAAATTCTAATTCCCTACGCCCCTTTTCTTGTCACTATTAGCTCTATAGTAATCACGAACTATCAGATATTTCAGATATATATATATATGTATACACACACAAACACATAAGCTGTTCCCGCAGCTCTGCTCTAGTGGACTACATAATTATTGTTTAGGGTTCTTTTAAATAAAGTCCAGTTTTACTAAGTGTNTATGTATACACACACAAACACATAAGCTGTTCCCGCAGCTCTGCTCTAGTGGACTACATAATTATTGTTTAGGGTTCTTTTAAATAAAGTCCAGTTTTACTAAGTGTTAGTTTTGGAAAAAAAATCGCTAGACAAATATTTTATATTTAAACATACCTTTATATTTTGATTGTGTCATGCTGTTATTTTCAGAATGATGACTATATNGACAAATATTTTATATTTAAACATACCTTTATATTTTGATTGTGTCATGCTGTTATTTTCAGAATGATGACTATATAACAATTTTAGCTAAGTATGCTATATCTACAAAACTATGTAATCAATCACAACTTAACTTTGTATACTTGAAGCGTCAATGCTAATATCATATTAGCTAATACACGTACTCTTTACTGCACCTTACGCTCAACCGACTCGCTAAAAATTACTTTTTCACCAACCTTTTTATATTTTTTAAGGTTATAGAGGGAAATTGCACGCTGTAGAGTACATTTGCTATCCCTTCGTTAAAAAGTTCTAACTACATTAAAAAAAAANTATAGAGGGAAATTGCACGCTGTAGAGTACATTTGCTATCCCTTCGTTAAAAAGTTCTAACTACATTAAAAAAAAATGAATATTAAGTTTCTAATTGGGAACAAAACCGGTTGAATTTTACGTATTTATTATTTGAGAAATAANAAAAAAAAATGAATATTAAGTTTCTAATTGGGAACAAAACCGGTTGAATTTTACGTATTTATTATTTGAGAAATAAAATGGTAAAACAGCTTATTAGTATTTCTCTTTATTGGGTAGAAATATGCTACCGTAGAGTTTTTCAGGTCTTTTTATTCTACACTATCCTTTGCTACATGATATTGTTCCATCTTTAACGGTTTAGACAGCATATTGTAAAAAAACGCACTGGCAGCAAATATTTTTCCGATTTGATTCACTATTATCGATACTACTTATTCCTCATATTACTTTATGTAACAATATATATACTAAAACATGGCCAGAGAACACAAATGTGAATTTAAAAAAAAANTTCCTCATATTACTTTATGTAACAATATATATACTAAAACATGGCCAGAGAACACAAATGTGAATTTAAAAAAAAAACGTATAACCGATAAGAGGTTCTCGAGAGATAAGCGCACAAACAGACAGACAGAGAGACGTTGAGCTNAAAAAAAAAACGTATAACCGATAAGAGGTTCTCGAGAGATAAGCGCACAAACAGACAGACAGAGAGACGTTGAGCTTTATAATATCTGTACATATATCACAATAGGAGGCAGTTATACATTTCTGACGTCAAGGGATATGACTCTTCCTTGAGCAACAACACTTTTTAAGCACACAACAAACCAATTTCTTAAGCGTGTTTGTATTATTTGTTATTACGTTTTGATTGTTGTCCATTACAAATTTCCAAACTTCTTAACAATGATTCTTTAAAATATTTCCTGGAATACCTTGCAGTAATTTACTGATCGGTTTACTTAGAGTTTTACATAAATACGTATACAATTGTCGAATAAACGATGGGAATAACTCGACGTGCGTGTTAGCAAGAAATCAATTTTGGACATGTGTTAATTTTCCGGATTGTGGAGGTAGGTAATTATTATGGTGATGTGGTCAGTCCACAAGCTTCCTGCCATGCGAAACCGTGCATGAAAAATGGCAGACTCTCCTTTTAGCCAGTGTATTTCTTCGTGGTACTCCCGTTTCTCCTATCGTTGTATTCCACTGCTACTCCATCTCCACATCACTACAATCAGTGCTAAAGACCTTAGATGTTAAGTGTCGCCCTTATATCTCTCATGCTTAAAATTCCCTATATAATATATTATTTTGCAGTCGCTTTGGCATGGGAGTAATTCAAATATGGTTATTCTGGGGGTACGGCATATGATGTTCTCTGACATTATTTCATTATGACTGTTGANGGGAGTAATTCAAATATGGTTATTCTGGGGGTACGGCATATGATGTTCTCTGACATTATTTCATTATGACTGTTGACATTTTTTCATCAAACCAATTGTACACACACTCATCCAGCCAGATAACTGGAAGGTATCTTAGACTTTTCCTTTTCCTCCTTCCCCTCATCATCCTCCTTCACCACTTCTTACTCCTTTGCCTTCCTGCTCTTCCTCTTTCGCATAAATTCCCTTCCCTTCTTCATCCACTTTCCTCTCACCTTTCTCCTTCCACTCCTATTTCTTCTTTCTCTTCTCTTTCTCTTTTCCCTCATCTTTATACTNACTTTCCTCTCACCTTTCTCCTTCCACTCCTATTTCTTCTTTCTCTTCTCTTTCTCTTTTCCCTCATCTTTATACTTTTACTCCTCCTCTGCCTCATCTTTCTCCTTTCCTTCCTCCTTTTTCATTCCCTTAAACCTCCTCTTTCCCCTCATATTCCTCCTACCCCTCAAATTCCCCCTTCCCCTCATATTTTTCCATCCCACCATATTGCTTCTTCCTCTCCCATTCCTCCATCACCACCCTTTCCTAATTTCCCTTCTCCTCCTCCTTCCATTTCTTTTCCTACTTTCCATCCTCTTCCCTTTTCTCATTATCTTCCCTCTCTTCCTCCTCATCAAACACTCATCCTAAGTCCTTCCTACAGCCCCTCTTCTATGCCTACTNTCATTATCTTCCCTCTCTTCCTCCTCATCAAACACTCATCCTAAGTCCTTCCTACAGCCCCTCTTCTATGCCTACTGCTCCTCCTTCCTCTCCTATTCCCTCTTCCAATCATAATCCCTTTCACCTCCTCTTTCTCCTTATTTATCTCATACTCCTTCCCCTTCTCATTCTTCTCTTGCCTCCTCCTCAACCTCTCGTCTTTCATGTTTCTCCCCCCCCTCTTCTTTACATAATACATACCTTCTCTTCCCTCATAATCATCACACCAATCCATCCCTTTTCCATCCCTTCCTCTTCCTTCTACAACACTATATCCTNTTCTCTTCCCTCATAATCATCACACCAATCCATCCCTTTTCCATCCCTTCCTCTTCCTTCTACAACACTATATCCTCCACACTATCATTCACCATCCTCTCCATCACCCCTTCTACATCTCCCTCTTCTTCAACACATCTCATTCTCTCCCCTTCCTCTCTACCTTCTCCTTCTACCCTTTCTCCCCTTCTTTTTCTATTATACTTCTTCTTCTTCTCCTNCTCTCCCCTTCCTCTCTACCTTCTCCTTCTACCCTTTCTCCCCTTCTTTTTCTATTATACTTCTTCTTCTTCTCCTCCTTCACCTTCTTCTCTCCTTTTCCTCCTCCCCCGCCAAAAGCATTATATCTTATTTCATGGTTTCTACCTGTNCCTCCTTCACCTTCTTCTCTCCTTTTCCTCCTCCCCCGCCAAAAGCATTATATCTTATTTCATGGTTTCTACCTGTCATATTACTGTCAACAAATCCTTAAAATTTGTAACCCATATCTGACTAAGTTGAGATATGTGTGTGAAGTAGCATACATTAAATCTGACGCCGATAAAAATTTTGAACCACAATGTGGAATGTTAATGTAATGGATCACTGATGAACGTACGAGGTGTAAATATATTATGATACCCGCCAGCGATATCATGTTTATGGTAAAAATATGGAAATAAAATACATAGTAACATTATGCAGAACACAAACAAGTTGTCAATTTTCTCAAAATGACATGTTAGCAGCCGATATTCTATCCTGAAAAATCTAACTGGTATCAGTGAAAGGTGANGTCAATTTTCTCAAAATGACATGTTAGCAGCCGATATTCTATCCTGAAAAATCTAACTGGTATCAGTGAAAGGTGAAATCACGAAGTAGTGCACTGAAAAGCCAAAAAAACTGGTACACCTTCCTAATATCGCGCATGGACCCCGCAAGTACNAATCACGAAGTAGTGCACTGAAAAGCCAAAAAAACTGGTACACCTTCCTAATATCGCGCATGGACCCCGCAAGTACGCAGAAGTGCCGCAAGACGACGTGGCATGGATTCGATTAATGTCTGAAGGTATGCAGGAGGAAATTCACACAATGACTCCTGCAGGGCGGTCCACAAATCCATTAGAGAGCGACGCGGCGGAGAACTCTTCTGAACAGCACATTCCAAGGCATCTCAGGTATGCTCAATTATGTTCATGTCTGGTGATTTAGGTGGTAAATGGAAATGTCTAAAGTCAGGAGAGTGTTCCTGGAGCTCCTCTGTAGCAACTCTTGACGTTTGGGGTGTCGCATTGTCCTGCTGGAATTGTCCACGTCCATCTGAATGCACAATGGAAATGAATGAGTACAGGCGATTNTCCTGCTGGAATTGTCCACGTCCATCTGAATGCACAATGGAAATGAATGAGTACAGGCGATTGGACAGGATGCTTACGTATCTGTCACCTGTCAGAGTCATATCTAGAAGTATCAGGGGTCCCATTTCACGCCAACTGCACACGCCCCATTCCATGACAGAGCCTCTACCCGCTTGAACAGTCCCCTGTTGACATGTAGGGTACATGGATTCATGAGGATGTCTCCATACCCGTAATGTCCATCCGCACGATACAATTGGAAATGAGACTCGTCAGACCAGGCAACGTATTTCCAGTCATCAACAGTCCAATGGCGGTGTTGGCGGCCCCAGACGAGGCGTAAAGCTTTGTGTCATGCAGTCAACAACGGTATACGAGTGGGCCTTCGGCTCCGAAAACCCATATCAATGATGGTCCATTGAATAGTTCGCACGCTAGCACTTGCTGATGCCCCAGCATTGAAATCTGCGCCAATTTGAGACATGTTGCACGTCTGTCACATTTAATGATTCTCGTCAGTCGTTGTTTGTCCCGTTCGTTCACAATCTTTTTCCGGCCAAAATGATGTCGAAAATGTGATGTTTCACTGGATTCCCGATATTCACTGTACACTCATGAAATGGTCGTACGCAAAAATCCTGATTTTATAGCTTCCACGTAGATGCTATGTCCCATGTCTCATGCGCCGACTATAACACAACGTTCAAACTCACTTAAATCTTGATAACCTGCCATTGCAGCAGCAGTAACCGATCATGCAATTTTGCCACGCGCGTGTTGTCTTAGATAGGCGCTGCCGACCGCATCGCGTTACTCTGTTTGGTTCCATACTTCTGTTATTTGCATACGCACGCTTGTACCAGTTTTATGGCTATCCAGTGTACATCAGGTGCATAATAAACTCTGCTGTGGTTCTTACTAAGCTGAAAAAATTATTTTCAGTTTTTAAAACCTATCATAAACCCACCTTGGATTGTTGAGAGCTTCATCCAGCGCCCATTTAACAGATATATCTGTGATATTGGAAAAATCAAGGATAATGCCGTAACCGAGTCTTTCAGCATTCTTCATGTTAAGTCTCTGGTCTCCAGTAATAGGAATTCCTACGATAGGTATTCCACAACTGATACCTTCCTGACTACCAAGAAGGCCACCATGAGTGATGAAAAGCTTCACGTTGGGATGAGCTGAAACAACATTATTCAGTAGAAACGCCATGTATTACTATACTAGAAAAATCTAATTTTTGAAAACAAATGGCTCAGAGTAAAAGAGATGCAGTGATGAAGTAAGTAAAACTGGGCTAAAAACTAATTTACATATCACTTCAATTATGCGCCTGCTGTCCATCTTCTTCATGGGTCGTATCATCCAACTAGAGTGTATAACTTTAATGTAAAATTAAAAGTATATTATTTTGTCTGTACAGACACTCACATTTAATGACAACAGAGAAATGTAATACAAAAGCGTACAACTCCATTGACACCAGCAGTACCACCGTCTTTTCAAAAGCTGTTTGTACACGCTCGACTATGTAAGTTGCTAAAGGCTGCAGCAAACAATAACACAGGCGGAGATACACGTAGGGTTGCAAAGGGCGGAACAAAACGGAGCATATTATGTGCGCATTGTTTATGTGTAATTGGCGTGCATTTTAACTCATAGGCTAAGAAAATCCGTGTAGGTTTGTCCCATGGTGTGTCATTTCCAGAGTCTGGTGGAGTATTCGGCAGGGTGTAAATGTGAGTTCGTCCATCAGCAGTGCACGTCCAGAGGTTTCTGCGCCATGAGAATATAATTTTTTAACCCATGTACCGAAAGATACACTGTATGTGGTTCAATATAGTATTTCTTTCTTTACAGAACTTTAACACCTTATGGGGGCCGCGGTGGTTAAGCGTTTAGAACGCTCTCCTACCAACAAGGCTAACCTGGTTCGATTTCCGGCGAGGTCACTCCTGGTTTTCGCTCATGGGAATCTTGTCGGATGATGCCGCAGGTCGGTGGGTTTTCTCGGGTTTCTCCCGTTTCCCTTGCCCTTGCATCCCCTTACTTTACCATCCAATGTTAAGAGCCGCACAAACCTGTCCACTTCACTTAAACCCTTCNCTTGCCCTTGCATCCCCTTACTTTACCATCCAATGTTAAGAGCCGCACAAACCTGTCCACTTCACTTAAACCCTTCAAAGCAATCTTCTGGATACTAAATGCAACTTAAATTCTCCCAAAGGCGCCCCTTTTAAAAACGCTCCATAAGCCCATAACTCTAAACAAGGAATTTGCATTCGCTAAATATAAGGACTATTTCGTTATGACTTGTTTGTTGTTATGTTTTATACGAAAAAAGCTCTAAATATTTGGTCTTCACAATTGCCAACAGAAAACAGCATAAAATAATACCTCACCATGAGACAACTGGAATCCCTTTGTGCTAACTTTCTTGAATTTGAACAAGAAGCCCATATTTATTTAATAATATATGGAACTTGTTAACACAATAGAGGATGTACGCAACAATCACCAACAAACTCCGTGAAGTAATTCCTCACATAAATATTGACGAAAAGTATACACATGGCCTTTAGCATAACTTGCTTCGTAAGGATGGTACACGCTCGTAAAGGTGGAGATGAGCGGCAGGTTTCTAGCGAATAGCACGGGACCTAATTTACTTAGACTTCTGAAAGACGTTCGTGTAGTGTATCAGAAAATGCAGTACCATGTGCCCGTACACACACTCACGCACGCACGTATACACACACACACGCACGAAAACACGCACAGACGTACACACACAGTCGGGAGGCATCGCAGTCGCCTCTAATGCGGCAGGATACACCTGAGTGGCAACGATAATTTTTTTTTTCATTACCTTTTCCTTNGCATCGCAGTCGCCTCTAATGCGGCAGGATACACCTGAGTGGCAACGATAATTTTTTTTTTCATTACCTTTTCCTTTCATTACCTTTTCCTTATGTATGTACAACTAGAGTAATTTTCTGTGCATGTGTACGTTCATTTACTGGTACACTNTTTCATTACCTTTTCCTTATGTATGTACAACTAGAGTAATTTTCTGTGCATGTGTACGTTCATTTACTGGTACACTACACATACTTTCCTACGTCTAAGTAACTTTGGTCCCGTACTACTCGCAAGACACCTGTCACTCGTCTCCACCTTTACAAGAGTTACCAACCTTAGAAAGCGTGATATGCTAAATGCCATGTAAAAACTTTCATCTATATTTGTAAGGAATCGTATAACGGTATTTGGCGGGGACTTTTACAAACAGCCTGTACAATACATGTTTCCACATTGTTGGCTCAAAGATAATTAGAGGTAACGTAAATTCATTTACCTTTTAATGTTGACCTCTTATGCCTTTACCGACAGTTCCCCTTGATTTTTGTAAATTCTCATTTAGAACTTTCTCTAATCTAGAAGGGGGATATGCATTTCTATCTTTCCGAAATATTAGAATAATCTTTGACCCTCATTAATTTTGTTTTCATTATTTTTATGGTTGGCACTTATTCCAGAAAATCTGCAATTGACTGACGTAAATATACCCTACAAATCGCTGACATACGTACGTGCATACTTACTAACTCTGAGATGTTTGTGTAGTATTTGTTCATGATCACGTTGAATGTTGTGGGATTCTATATTGGAATGTCTTGTTTTAAGAAGTTTTAAATTATCAAAGCACATACTAGCAAAATCAGTTAATGCATTTTTTGCTTTTTTCATAAACGCATTGATTAACTGTTTGGGAGGACAAAACGAATGCATATTACAGTNGTTAATGCATTTTTTGCTTTTTTCATAAACGCATTGATTAACTGTTTGGGAGGACAAAACGAATGCATATTACAGTTAATATTAATACATTATTTAAGAAAATTCTGTTATAACCTTTTGGTTTTTGGTGTAACTATCATTTCGAAAAATTATTTTGCACATTGTTCTCTGCTCCATTTTGTTTTTACTTGAAGTATAATTAGAATAGTGCCAATAACTGTCCAAAATTTGACTGTTATCATTCATATCATGTAATTTGAAAAGGCGAGTAAANAATTAGAATAGTGCCAATAACTGTCCAAAATTTGACTGTTATCATTCATATCATGTAATTTGAAAAGGCGAGTAAATTTCATGGCAAAACACATTACAAGTTTAATCGTGCTTACTGTATAATCGAGGTGAATTTTATATTATGTACTAAATAAATTGGATCAAAATTGAAAGTACTCTATGAAGGTTTTCAGCAGGCACAGAATATTACAGGTGATTTCATTATTCTTTTAAAGTATCATCGCTCTTTACTTGTAAGTAAAATTAAAATTCATGCTCATTAAACCCTTACTTCTTATCTTTACACTTACAAATAATGAGGCAGCATTTTTTCTAAACGATTTACAAATTGTTTACCGTATTTCGTACCAAAAACACAAACTCCCATGCCTTACCTTCAATATTTACCCAGAACAAATAACGCCACTGAGGCCAGCTAATGCAGTTACATTCTCGTATATCACCTACTGGATTAAANTATTTACCCAGAACAAATAACGCCACTGAGGCCAGCTAATGCAGTTACATTCCCGTATATCACCTACTGGATTAAATTGAATGCGTCCCAGGTAATACATAAGGCTGAAAGTATTGTTTTGCAATGTTATTACCTAAAATATCATTCTGTGGAAGCCATTTTTTGATCAGAACATTNAGTATTGTTTTGCAATGTTATTACCTAAAATATCATTCTGTGGAAGCCATTTTTTGATCAGAACATTGCTAGGCTGCCCTGGAATGTTGTCTACTTCAAATTTCCAAATAATTTTCTGCTTTAGTTTTGAAAAAATTTTGAGGAAAGATTGGCGAGACGGTTCTGGGAAGTCAGCACTCTGGAGAAAAGAACCCATGCTGAAATATATTACGCCATCAGGGGCACTGTCCAGAAATTTCTGAAGATCCTGGAACATTGGAAAAGTCAGACAAATCAATAGTAATCAGAAATAAGCATATGGCATTAATTTTTTAATAAATAATATCCATTATTTTAATTTAAATGCCACTCTTTCTATAAATAGATACTACACTGCTATACCTGACGAATAGGTTTTTGTAACCATAGTGTAAAACACTCTTTACAACGAAATACTCCTACATTTAAGAAATTGTATTAATCGTTTTGATAAATACCTCGGTTGTGCTGGACCGCTACAGAAGATATGTTCGTGGATGTCAACATATTTAAATAATTACAACGGCACTTTTACAAATTATTTTAGTGGTTTTACGAATTAGGTTTTGTACTTTTATAACAGGATTTATATAGTATCCGTGGGTAAGATTGTATGGTTCTTAGACAACTGAAGTGTATTTGCAAATAATAATAAAACTTTTTACTCTTAGATATATATATACAGGTGGCATATGTAGGAAACAACCAGACACGCATGTCATACGTGGGGTGATTTTTCAAAGACCAGGTTCAAAAAGGGCCAAATACCGCGAATGGACTATATATACGGAAACTTTAAAAGCGCGATTTAGAATCAAATTTTAAAAATTTGTATCAATGACGCATTAAGTTTTTTTTAATTTCACGTATAATAAGCGCTTTGTACATGTGTCACATAAAAGTATCTTGTTTTGTGTTAAATTGAATTGTTACTGATATTATGCCTGTAAATTAAAATTATTTAATTTATAATTAACATTTATAAGAAAAGAGAGAAAAAAGTTTTTTTGGTAATGGCTAGTAACAAATATTTCTTATGTAAAATATTATTAAACTAAGTGCACATGAATGCGTTGCGTTGTCACTGTGTAATTTTCTAGACTTTGTTTGCATTACGCTGGGGAATAGCGTGAAAGCAGAAGAACTTAAACAGGGCTTCAGAAATGTTGTAAGTAATGACGAATGGACTAATAGCTTTTGGTTTCCGGCGCATAAAAGATATAGATATGAACCATCTGTGCAAAAGAGATTATTTGTCTTACTTCTCAGTTGCATTAACTGAAGACAATTACCAATATACAATACTTATAAACTTAATGATGCTGGAGGGCAAAATAATTATTTTGTGTTGGTAGCAAATACCGATCAATTCGTAGGCATAAGACAAATATCGTTCGCCTTAAATAAAGTTGAGTCCCATTTAAAAAATGTATACAAAACCACTAAAAGAGAATTTTAAAACCTTTTCTGAAAAACNTAAATAAAGTTGAGTCCCATTTAAAAAATATATACAAAACCACTAAAAGAGAATTTTAAAACCTTTTCTGAAAAACTTTTTAAGCTATTAGTAATAACTAAACTTACTTTGGCAAAAATTCATATATAGCCGCAAACAGAAAATATGCAAAAGTTACTTAGATTCAGTATTTATTAAGAAATCTGATACGTTTTGCGATAACATGGATCACTTAAAATAGTTTAAGGCAATATTTCTTAAACGCAAGTATATTCTTTCTGCATGTGAGTTCGATTTTATTATTTGTGTATTCAAAAAGAAAAACAGAATTTTTTTTTGTTAGATCTTTATCACATGTTAAACAGACTTTCGTCATAAATAAAAATTACGAAATGTTTACTTCTATTAAATTCCCAACCACCTCTCAAATAATTAAGCATCTCTTTATCTTTTAATTAAGTCCACTTTTGTTTACGACAACATCAAAAATGAAATTGGACAAACGATTATTTCAGGCATATGCCATACCTGTCGGTTNCCACTTTTGTTTACGACAACATCAAAAATGAAATTGGACAAACGATTATTTCAGGCATATGCCATACCTGTCGGTTGCAGTAAACACATAATTAAATAAAGGATTTTTATATCAGCCAGCGGAAATGAGCTTTTTTGAAATAAACGTTTTGTGTCACTTCAACACACTCACAATATAGCAAAATGAGACACGAAAATTAACTGTTAAATTTCAGAAAACACCTCAATTTGTGGCACACAGTTTATCACGAAGACANAAAATGAGACACGAAAATTAACTGTTAAATTTCAGAAAACACCTCAATTTGTGGCACACAGTTTATCACGAAGACAAGCGAAACACGTAAAACATGGCCCCCCGAGCAGACTGCCTTGAGGTTAAAAACAGAAACAATTTATTAATTGGTAAGCAGGTGTGCCAACACAAAACTAAATATCCAANGACTGCCTTGAGGTTAAAAACAGAAACAATTTATTAATTGGTAAGCAGGTGTGCCAACACAAAACTAAATATCCAAAGTCACTAAATAAAACTTAAAGTCAACGGAAGTCACTAACTGGGTGTATAAGTATCAGTTTAGTCCACGCAAGTAGTCTTTTGTTATATTATGTATAATATTCTATGTTATTTTACGCAATATGACAAAGCTCTGAAATGTGTGCACAAAATAACCACACGTTCAATAACTAAGCTTAAACAAATATTCAAAGGTCACAGAAGCGAATGTTTATAAATAAAGAATTTTGTAGTACATACCTCTGGTAGTGGTTTAGGAGTCTTGATATGTATTCCTCCTACTTGAATGAAATTCGGTAGCAATGGCTTTGGATAGTATACACCTGGCATCGCATTTGTAAGCACAAGAGACGTTTTTTTATTTATTTCTGTCAAATGGGGCAAATTACTAATTGCTTGAAGCTGCTTCCTCATTAAATCGTCTTGTCTAGGTATAAAGATTAAGTGGTAGTACAGCTCTGCGACTACATTGTATAAAGTGTTTTGCAACCTCTCTTTGAAAGTCATACGGTCACTAAAGCTTGAAAGTATGTTTGGAATATATGAGGAGCAGACAGGATTTCCAACGAAGTTGTTTGTCCAAACAAAGCCAACAGAAGAAGAAATGTAAATGAGAGGGGCATTAAATACGTGGGCTATACCAGCCAATGCCTCATGATTCATATCTTCTATAAATACTAGATCGTAGTGATTTTTTGATTTTAATAATTCTTTCACGTTCTTATCCTCGTATGTGAGTTTGGACAATTTCTCTCCAATTTGCATAAATCTGAGCTGCGTTGGAAAAGGGTTTTCGTTTTGGAAGTCGAATCCATTTTTTATTCCTCCTGAAAAAATCAAAGCAAACCTAGTGAAATATTATGTATGTATATATATGTATNGTCGAATCCATTTTTTATTCCTCCTGAAAAAATCAAAGCAAACCTAGTGAAATATTATGTATGTATATATATGTATATATATAGTTTTTATTTATGAAATGTTTTTACTGAGTATTTTACAAAGTAGTTAATAGTAGAAATCCACATGTTAAGTTATATTCTAAAACTATGATCAGGTTTCGGTACACCACCTACTGGAAAAAAAACTGATCAAAATAATAACTAGTAAAAACAATTATTATAGTTATAAATCAAATAAAGCTACAGTTAAATGTNAAAAAAACTGATCAAAATAATAACTAGTAAAAACAATTATTATAGTTATAAATCAAATAAAGCTACAGTTAAATGTTGTTCTCTGCGTTACTTGCCAGCAATAAATCATTAATTTAAAAATAAAATTACAATATTAAGTACTTATTAATCACATATGTACTTTATAAATCATGATGATTCTTTGTAGTAAAAGAGAATTAGCGTATAGCTGTGTAACTTTCATTTTAAAAAAATTCACGATACTTTTACTTACTAAGCAAACAAGAACAATATATATAATGTAACTGACAGTTACATGGAAAAATAATACACTTCAATGCTCCTTTAAATTCAATACGAATTATTTATCTTATCCAATATTATAATGATTGTGACAACAATTGCTCGACTATAGTTTCACATGCTGATGTATGATGACTGTNTATCTTATCCAATATTATAATGATTGTGACAACAATTGCTCGACTATAGTTTCACATGCTGATGTATGATGACTGTGTGTTTCTTGTAATGACTCGCCTTTTGGTAAGATAACTCTTTTCTTCTTGTAATGATATATCGTTATGCAAGGTGACTGTGTGTTTCTTGTAATGATATATCNGGTAAGATAACTCTTTTCTTCTTGTAATGATATATCGTTATGCAAGGTGACTGTGTGTTTCTTGTAATGATATATCACTATGCAAGGTGACTGTGTGTTTCTTGTATTGAGTCATCATAATATTAGGTGACATGTTTCTTTAAATGACTCGCCGTTTAGCAAGATGACCGCTGGTTTCTCGTACAGNGTCATCATAATATTAGGTGACATGTTTCTTTAAATGACTCGCCGTTTAGCAAGATGACCGCTGGTTTCTCGTACAGATTCGGTAAGCAAGATGACTATGTGTTTCTTATAAAGACTTGCCGTCTAGCAATATGACGGTGTCGTTCTTATAATGATTCGTCATTATGGAAGATGAAAGTGCGTTTCTTGTAATAGCTTGCCGTTATGCAAGATGACTGTGTGTTTAGTGTAATAGTTCGCCTTTCAACAACATNGTGCGTTTCTTGTAATAGCTTGCCGTTATGCAAGATGACTGTGTGTTTAGTGTAATAGTTCGCCTTTCAACAACATGACTGTGATTTTGTAGTAACTCGCCGTCAAGGTGATAAGCGACACTACTCGAATGTATACTGATAACATAAGAGAGCTGTACGATTATTTCGCCAGCAAGTAGATGTAGTTGGATTTCTCTACCTGGTGGTCAGAACATGTATATGGTCGTATTTGTTAAGTTCTCTTCAATAATTCCCTACTGTCACCTTATCTAAAGCCCTAATGCGAACTTCATTATTTCCAGAAAGAAAGTATTTTAATGGCTTGATTTTTCATGTATTTTCTAACTTTATGTGAGCAGTCTTATTAGTAAATTTCAAATGTGGTACAAGGATAGAAAATGTGAAAACAAGAAAATAGGAAGCATAGTTTTTAAAATTTCTCGATAAAACGTGAACAACTTGTACCAGTTTACACACTGTAAAATCATATAAAGTTTGTAAAAGGTGAACTGAGCACTTTTGAAAGCTCTCGTTAATATATACTAGCATGTACATTGTGTATTCTTCAACCACAAGTAAACTTAACATTGTCATGGATTAGTNATACTAGCATGTACATTGTGTATTCTTCAACCACAAGTAAACTTAACATTGTCATGATTAAGATGAATCTGGGGCACCGGTGTCTTGTGTAGGATCTAGGAGTAGGGCGTTTGCAATCTTGGATCTATGTGACCTTGACTTTTGACAGTCGACTTTTGACCCCAAAAATCAAAACAAAAATCCAAAAAATTTAAAATATTAAATTCAAATTTAAAATGTATAAACAAGTTATATTAAAAAGTATTTAAAATGTTTCAAAATTATTTAAAAAATTTCCTCACAAAATTCATAAAGAAAAATTACATTTATGGACGGTCCTCCACACCCCACCCCTCTTAATTCTCATTCTACCAATTTGGTAGATGCAGTTCACCATCTTGGTTGGCTTCACAGCCACAGTACGCCATTTTAGTCAGTGTAGTCCGCCATATTGGTAGGCATTACAGACACAGTCCAACTTATTGCTTTTTTTTCTCTGTCATTTGTTTATAAATCATTGGTGTTTCTATCTCACCTTAGTTCGATCACCATCTTGGTTTTTTTTGTCATTTGTTTTTCATTGCTGGTGCTGTCCTCAGCCCCGCACCCAGCAAACGACTGACCCCGTACACTCCCCCTTTTAATATACACTGGAGAGCCAAAAAAACTGGCATAGGTGTGCGTATGAAAATATCAGAGGTATGGAACCAATTAGAGTAACGCGATGCGGTCGGCAGCGCCTGTATAAAACAACAAGCCTCTGGCAAATTTTCTAGATTGGTTACCGCTGCTTCAATGGCAGGTAATCAAGATTTAAGTGAGTTTGAACGTGGTGTTATAGTCTGTGCACGATAGGTGGGACATAGAATCTCCGAGGTAGCGATAAAATTTGGATTTTCGCGTAGGGGAGGGTGGGGGAATTGCGGACGCGGGGTAAACACGGACTAGCAAGTATCTACTCATTCCCTCCCCCCCGCGGCAGCCCGGTGCTGTCACCTGTTTCTTTCCGCCATTTTAGTGCCACGCAAAAACTTACGACAGCCGGCTGCGCACAGTTTGAAAGGTAGGTAAAATTTAAACAAAAAGTGTATATTGATCTAATTGTTAGTGTTTTTTAATTCGAGGGACAGGTCTGTATACTAAGTGATGGTAAAAAGTGATATTTTCTATGGATAGCTTTGTCAATGGAGTTTGAATCGCCAATGTTTGTTTTTATGGAACGTTTTCATAACCTACAAATTTCTCTCTTTGATTTTAAAATACCCAGTTGGGTTAATTGCGGACAAGCCTTGCGGGGTAAATACGGACGTCCGCAATTACCCCTACTTCGATAAACTATTATGAACTTAATCAATAACTGCTCATTTTCAGATGCCTCGGAAATATATTTCTTTTTTTCTTGTTAGTATGTGGTAGCTTAGATTACAAAAAGCTGTGCAAGAAATAAAAGACCAGAAGATAACGTTTCGTCAGGCGGAAGAAAAATATGGTATTCCCAGAGCTACTTTGTTTGACCAAGTGAAAAAAGGCAGTGTTTCTACAATACCAAAGAGAGGTAAGAAATCTGTTTTTAACGAAATACAAGAAAACGAACTGGTTGATTTTATTTTAAAGTCATGTAAGGCTTTCTTTGGGATAACAATACCTACTCTGAGAAAGATAGCTTTCGATTTTGCCACCGCAAATAACATAAAACATAATTTCAATAAAGAAACTGGTATGGCAGGAATGGATTGGTATTACAATTTTTTGGCTAGACATCCAAATATATCACTTCGAAGGCCTGAAGCTACTTCCATAAATAGAATTACCGCATTTAATGAAGAAGAAACCGATATATTTTTTGTAAATCTGAAAGCTCTCATGATTAAATACAAATTTAAATCTGATTCAATTTACAATATAGATGAAACTGGAATTAGTACGGTACAACGCAATTCCAGGATCCTTGCACCAAAGGGGCTAAAACAGGTTGGAAAATGTACCAGTGCAGAACGTGGTTCTTTAACTACAGTTGTGAATTGCTTTAATGCTGGAGGCTCGTACATTCCCCCATTTTTTATCTTTAAAAGAAAAAGGATGAATGCTCAGCTTATGAAAGACAGTAATAGCAACATGATAGCTTGTGTTTCAGACTCTGGTTGGATCAATGAATCAATATTTGTTGATTGGCTCCAGCATTTTAAAGAATTCGCTAAACCATCGGCTGACAATCCCGTTTTGTTAGTTCTAGACAACCACGAGAGCCATATTAGTCTGAAAGTTTACGAGTTTTGTCGTAAAAATTGTATCCATGTTTTGACATTGCCTCCACATACATCGCATAGAATGCAGCCATTAGACTTGACCTTTCATGGACCAGTAAAAACAGCATACAACAGAGAGTGTGAAACCTATATGGTTAACCATCCGGGAGCAAAAATTACAGCATTTGATATTGTTGGTCTTTATACAAAAGCTTTTAACCGATGCTCGTCTATTGATAAAGCTATAAATGGCTTCAAGAGTGCTGGAATTTTCCCAGTTGATCAAGATAAATTCAAGGGCACTTTCGAAAGTTTCGGTGATATAATTACACCAGAAACTCCATGTGATACCAGCCATGTGAGTCCTGATCATAACAGCCAAAGAGAGTTTCATAGCGAATCTCAAATTAGTGATGCAGCTAATAACAGCATTCCTAGTGAAGTAAGATCTCAACAAGAGTCTCAGCCCTCTAGTAACATAAACATTATCGATGAATCCGTTCCCGATGTACCTGATCAAGACGAAATAAATGAAAATAATGCTATAAGTGAAGCTGATTTAAACCAAAGTACGACAAGTCAAACTAGTCAATCTTCATCAGTACCGCTTAGTGATTTAATAAAGGTCCCAACTCTACAAATTCATCGTAGCAAACGGGCAGTAAACAAAAAGCATTCCATCATTTTTACCAGCACACCGGAAAGAAAGAATCTAGAAGAAAAGGAACAAACGAAATTAGACAAGAAAAGAAAAGTTCAAGAAAACGAAAATAAAACTACATCTAATAAGCTAAAAAAGTCAAAAATTTCTACAGGAAAAGGATCAAAGGGTGTAAGAAATCTAAATAATTTTGAAAATGAAAGAAATGATGATTACTTTTGCATTTATTGTCAAGAAAAGTACAGTGATCCACCCGTCGAAGACTGGATTATGTGTTCAAAGTGTAACAAGTGGGCTCATGAGAACTGCACTGCAGGAAGTTCTTCTAAAGGCTTTACTTGTGATTTTTGTCTATGATGTGGACCTAGTCCGTAAATACCCCATGCTGTCCGTAATTAACCCAGGGTCAGTCCGGATTTACCCCGAGCGCTACGGGTAATTACGGACAGACAAGGTTTTGTTTTTGCTAAAAATATTGTATTTGTTGATTGATCTCGTTTAATAAGTATAATTGTTTTTGTAGTTGTATAACTAAAGATTAATAATTAATAAAGACAGACTGATTATTACTGATAGTACGAATGTTGTGCGTTATTTCCCTTCAGCGTCCGCAATTCCCCCAACCTCCCCTACTACTATTTCACGAGTGTACCGTGAATATCGGGAATCCAGTAAAACATCAAATCTTCGACAAGGTGACTAAAAAAAGATTGTGAACGAACGGTACAAACGATGACTGTCGAGAATCATTAAACGTGACAGATGTGCAACCCTTTCTCAAATTGACGCAGATTTCAATGCTGGGACATCAACAAGTACCACCGTGCGAACTATTCAACGGACAACCATTGATATGGGCTTTCGAAGCCGAAGACCCAGTCGTGTACCGTTGTTGACTGTAAAACACAAAGCTTTACGCCTCGCCTGGGCCCACCAACACCGCCATTGGACTGTTGATGACTGGAAACACTTTGCCTGGTCTGACGAGTCTCGTTTCCAATTGTACCTGGCGGATGGATGTGTACGGGTATGGAGACATCCTCATGAATCCATGGACCCTACATTTTAACAGGGGACTGTTCAAGCTGGTGGAGGCTCTGTCATGGTATGGAGCGTGTGCAGTTTGCGTGAAATGGGACCCCTGATATGTCTAGATACGACTCTCACAAGTGACAGATACGATTGCATCATGTCTGATAACCTGCACCCATTCATGTCCATTGTGCATTCTGACGGACGTGGACAATTCCAGCAGGACATTGCGACACCCAACATGCCTAGAGTTGCTAGCAAGTGGCTCCAGGAATACTCTTCTGACTTTAGTCACTATCTTTGGCCACCTAAATCACCAGACATGGTCATTATTGAGCATATCTGAAATGGCTTGTAACGTTCTGTTCAGAAGAGATCTCCACCGTCTTGCACTCCTATGGAATTGTTGACTGCCCTGCGGCATTCATGGTGTGAATTGCATCTTGCATACCCTCAGACATTAGTCGAGTCCATACCTCGTCGTCTTGCTGCACTTCTGAGAGCTCGATTGGGCCCTACGCGATATTAAGCTGGCAGTACCTGTTTTTTTTTACTCTTCAGTGTATTTAATTGACAATTGCCCCATACCTTATTCTCATTAGCTAATTGCCCACCCCAGATTCTCATTACTTAATTGTCCACACCCTTCCTATGTATTTAATTGCCCCGCCAATATTTCTCACTGGCTATTTACTCGGGTGTTTTCGGAAACGTTCGTTGCGACCAATTGGTGGCCTACTTTTATCGCGAGGGTATACTATTTACTAACCTTAAAAACCAAATACAAAATTCACCACCAGCCACTTGGGAAAGGAGTCGTTTATCTCGCTGTCGTTTCTTTTTCGCTATTTTAAGAGGAAATACCACCGACCATTTCAAAACTTGAAGTGTTTCAAACCACTGTTAAATTTACGATAGCCATGTTGTCAAATGAAGAAGTAAATATCAGCAACAGCTATGCAGAATAAAATAGAGATGATACTCTTCAGCTTATCCGCTTCATATTGGCACGAGGAGCAACTTCTTCAACACAGTCTACTAGCACGAACCTGCAACAATCAGTCTTACCATACCAGCCCCTCAGCCAGAATGACCTACAACTTATTCTCTCCCTGCTTCGAAGAGAACCCCACCAGCTCTAACTTCGAATATAGCGATATCGAAGAAGAAATGGAAGTGTCCATCACCGAGTTTTCTCAATTCAGATCAGAAAATGTGTGCAAGTACATTAAACTTATATGTGGGTATCGATGTGTAATTTTTTGATATGCTAGAGGCGTTCTGCAAACTCAATTTTGTGATGTTACAATTCACTGGCTATGCTGCTACGTTGAATTCGAAGGTTGTTATGTGCGGGGAACATTAACGTGCGAATTAAAAGCTGTTACGTTTGCAACTCATGCCTTAACTCCAGGCTTCCTTGTTCGCTGGAGGAGTTATTAAAACAAAATTCTGATGTCCATGTATACATGGCAAGAATGTGCAAAAGTGTAGTTTACGAACTTTTCCGAAAAAGTGAAAAGAATTGTGTGTGCAAATGGCAGGAGTAATATGATGTACACAATCATGTTGTGAAATGGCAAGGTTTCCCGGACTGGGACTCCACCTGCACGCCTTTTACATGACAAGTGCACCTAGACTCAAGGCCGAGACCTTTCACCAAGTCTTCTCGCAACGGCCGAGCGCGTCAGTTTATTCCCGAAAAAAAAATATGCAAGTAAATATCCTCTACTGCACGGCGTAACCTTCACATAGCAGCAGGCTGTTACCATAACTGTGGAGCGGTGTGACGATGATGTTAATTTCCTCCTTGAAAGAAGCGTCTTCGATGGCAAGACTCTAAAATTATCACTGCTAGGTTGTGACAGTGACGAGTGTGCAGTTCATTTGAGCTGTCCACAAACAAAATTTCCCACTTACATCGGAAATATGAAAAAATAAATTGTGGNGAGTGTGCAGTTCATTTGAGCTGTCCACAAACAAAATTTCCCACTTACATCGGAAATATGAAAAAATAAATTGTGGACGAACAATGTTTAAGCAAGTACGACAGAGAAAAATTCGAATTTAAACATAAAATGAAAAATGGAAATTGTTATTAGTATGCTCTTGCCAATATGACGACGTCTGGCAAAGTTTCGGTCACGTTCCCAGCTGTTGCCGAATTAAATTTTGTTGTTAATCCACAGAATCCGTACAATTTACCGGGATAAAAAGTATCTTATGTCCTATNGTTGCCGAATTAAATTTTGTTGTTAATCCACAGAATCCGTACAATTTACCGGGATAAAAAGTATCTTATGTCCTATTCCAGGATCCAAAGTACCTACATACAAAAATGCATCCTAATAAATTAAGCCGTTATAAAGCTGAGTGGTACCAAATATACACACAGGCTTCCGTATTATTAATTGTAATAGGATTATCATGAATGTGGGCAAAATGGCTTCATCGCTGCATGCAGAGAAGATACCTTATCTTTCGAAAATTGTAAAGTGTGAAAAATGAAGCGGTTAAAAGTAGTTAGAAATTGACAATTGTAACACAGTTTCGTGGTGGTGGAACGGGGGGACGAGCCGCGGCCATCTTGGATGACGAAATGTTTTCCCTTTTTCCTCTCGGAATTTCCATTTTTCCCTCAAGAACGACCAAATTTCCCTAAAAATTTCTCGAATAAAAAAAAAAATCTCCACAATGTGGCAAAGTGACTCCTTTTTGGGCAAATGAAGAGTGAGGAGAGAGGAGCGAAATTCATTTTCTCATTACATACCAGCATCGGTCTTTTAGTTCCTACTTCATGCTCTTGCATGCNGAGAGAGGAGCGAAATTCATTTTCTCATTACATACCAGCATCGGTCTTTTAGTTCCTACTTCATGCTCTTGCATGCCAAGCAAGGGGGTTTTCTCCGAGTCATCCCGTATTCGAATACCTTGTTCCATGCTCTTGTATTCAAAACCAGGGGGTTTTCTCCGAGTCTTTCTGAATTCAAATACCATGTTCATTGCCTTACATTCCGATTTTATTTTCTCATTCTGTCTCTGATGACTATGAGATTCTCTCAAAAGAGTCTCGGCCCCGATTGGCTACGCGCGGCTCTCTTTACGTACTCATAAGTATAGTAAGCTATAATTTCCGAAACATATATAATGTTGTCACCATAGTCATAACATAGACATCACCTCCGACAAGAAAAAAAATAATCGCCTGGGTATTCATGCTTTATGTGAACTACAAGCATTGTTGGCCATTATTCCTAAATTATTTTAGATACAGTCACCAAATTCGTAATATAGACATCACTCCCGAGAATTAAAATGATCGCAGGGTCAAGGAAAATTATCACAGGGTGATTAATATCCTAAGCCTACTCATAAGCATAGTTAGCCATAATTTTCGAACCGATTATGATATTGTTACCAAATTCGTAACATAGACATCACTTGGAACAAGGAAACTGACCGCAGGGTTAAATATGACAAAGCCTCACTTAAAAGCTTATTTGAATGTAATTTCCGAACTATTTTATATACAAACATCACATTCATAACATACACACCTCCCTCGTCAATAAAAATGACCTCAGGGTCATTTATGACCTAAGCATACTTAAAAGCATATTTGACCATAATTTCCGATCTATTTAAAATACAGTTACAAAATTCAAAATATTGACATAACCTGTAACACGAAAAAAGACCGAATGGTCAAATATGACCTAAGCNATACAGTTACAAAATTCAAAATATTGACATAACCTGTAACACGAAAAAAGACCGAATGGTCAAATATGACCTAAGCACACTTATAAGCATAGTCTTATGTAATTTCCGAACCGTTCAAGATACAGACATCAAATTCGTAATATAGACTTCACCTCCTACAACGAAAATGAATGCCGTATATTGTATGGTCAAGAGCCCTTATATGCATAAACTGATGTATTTACCGAACCCTTTAAGATATAAACACCAAATTTAAAATGTAGACATCATCCCCTACAAAAAAAAATGTCCTCGGCGTTAAGCATTTCTTAAGCATATGTATATACATAGTTGGATGTAATTTCCGAACCATNCAAAAAAAAATGTCCTCGGCGTTAAGCATTTCTTAAGCATATGTATATACATAGTTGGATGTAATTTCCGAACCATTTAAGATACTGTCATCATATTCAAAACATAGGCATCACCCCTGACAACGAAAAAGTTCACACTTATAAAAAACCTCGATAGAGGTACAGTCCATAATAGTTATATCAGTGTTGATATCACACCAAGAAGTTTAGTATGTGTGAGCTTCGTGCACTGTATGTTATGATAGGCGAAGAAATTTCCGCTGTGAAGCACGGGAACGATAATATTAACACTGATGCAAACTGATATAAAAAATAAAATGAAAGGAAAAAAGTTATAAACACTTACTAACCAACCCAATAACATATTACACATGGGTGTTTTTTTTACAAGAGTAATTCAGTTATACAGTGCAAGTTCACAATTTATTTCATTTGAATACATGAAGCAAAACTATTTAAAAAATTGTTTCGAATAAACTGATTTTGGTAGATGATATCACTTCTGCATAGCCTATTCACTTATAGGTCTGTAAAAACAGTTCGTATCATGTATGTAGTTGGGAAAGAAGAAACGCATTTTCAAACCTAGTGCTCTGGCCCATAAGTTTCTCGCAAACTACTCATTACAGAAGAACATAGATGCTGACATTTATCGTGAACCATTTGCGAAGAGTGGCGTGAAGTCTAACTATCTATTTTCTGGAGACCCTCATGAAATGTTGATAGACTACAGATGTTGGTTCCATTGCAGAGAAGTGGGCATATTTGTGTTGACGAAGAAAGAAATTCGATTATTGATGAACTCAAATCTAANTGGTTCCATTGCAGAGAAGTGGGCATATTTGTGTTGACGAAGAAAGAAATTCGATTATTGATGAACTCAAATCTAAGGTCCTTATTTGATGACATATTATGTATGTGTATGATTTGGTTATAAACATGAATAAATGCCAGAACATATAGAAAATTTTTTATGTTTGTTAATGTGTTAGTCGGCTAAGAAAAGTACATGCTGCTATTTGATTATAAACGTCTGGCCGGTTGCAAGTGAGTGTCTTGCTGCTATACTTCCANGAACATGCTGCTATTTGATTATAAACGTCTGGCCGGTTGCAAGTGAGTGTCTTGCTGCTATACTTCCAACTCACTTCTTGATGAACAACAAACATTATGTATACACTTCTTGCATTGTCTATTGATACTATCATTACAGGACAACATACAATTACTAGTTTAATGTTTTCGAGATGTAAGGGGCAAATCTTCAGAGTCCCCTGCTGATAATGATGCTGTCACAAATGGTAATTTTTCAACCAAGGATTTCATCTTTATATTGTATCAGCGTACGTGATCGTCGTAGATGTATCTGGACGCAACGGTATGCTTTTATACGTTTTTCATGGCATGATGGCTTGTGATGTCCATCTCTGGTTGTCTTAGCATGNGGACGCAACGGTATGCTTTTATACGTTTTTCATGGCATGATGGCTTGTGATGTCCATCTCTGGTTGTCTTAGCATGACCAGATATTTACCTGTATATAAATTACTGACACAATGCAAGTATTTGAGATCAAAATACTTTGAGTACGGTCATGTAAGTAAATATTATGTTGGATATGTAGTTAATAGTGATTTTAGCATGATGAACTCGATATTTAAATATTTATATATAATAACGAAATTTTTTATAATTGCATATCATGTTGTATTTCTACCTGTGAAATGATCGGACTATCTACGTGGGTTGAACCTGCGATTCATTATTTTCAATGATGAGACACTGTCTGCAGTGCCATGAGGGTAGATGAGTTTTTTCCTATAAACACCATGTATCAGTGTCGTCTCTCTTGCACGACTAATGGTTTGAATATGTGTTGTTTCGTATGTGCTTACAGTTCAAACACTATAAATGCTATGTATTCAAATAAGTACGTGTATATATTTAGTATTTAAAACTTGTTAAATTGATATATTTTAATGTATAACTGAATTCCTCTTGTAATGGAAAGTGTATGTGTGTGACTCTGGAGCCTAACGCAACTCTCACTCTCTCTCTCTCTCTTTCTATCTCTCTCTCTCTCTGGTAGTGTTCCGTGTTATACGTTCGACTTGCCGAGAACTGCATGGTTCTCGAGTCGCTGGCTGACCATCTGAGCTGCCTCATATATTCACTCATATATTAGCTGAGCGCACAACGACGGTAGGTTCGGACACGTTCAGCTGCTAGTGTTGTACTCTGAATGCGATGGTTTCGATTCAGTCGGTTTGTAAGGTAGTCGTTTGATATTCTGTTGTACTGACCAGGACCGTCTGGTATTGTATGGCATCGTTTAACACACAGCGTACAGTCCCGATACTTATGTAATATAAATAATTGCGATGGTTGCCACGAGTTTATTACTGTTTTTCCATTANCAGCGTACAGTCCCGATACTTATGTAATATAAATAATTGCGATGGTTGCCACGAGTTTATTACTGTTTTTCCATTACAATTTTTTATCTCTCTTTACCTGAATGTGTAGAATTGTTGACCTTATCGCACCTGTGCTTCTCGGATTTGCAAAAGTTTTTTTTTTCGACTAATGTGTTGTATAGCACACGATTCTCCCGCAATATGCATAGTTTGTTACATGGTTATACCTATTTGCATTAATAATTACATTTTTATATCTGTTTCCATTAGCTCGCTACTATGAAAACATGCTAGGCATGGGATACAGCTACGAATCTCTTAGTCCTGCTGAAGATAGACAGGTAGGTGTTTGTAGAGGGATTATATTTTGTGTTGGACATATGTGAGAACTAATTGTTTAGGCAGGTATGCAAGCTCGGTATCTTAGTGGTGCAAATGGTTTATTATTTATGTTTGTTGTGATANTGAAGACTATAACAATATCCTGTCGTTTTCACAATGTCTTCTCGACGACGAGATGCGTGATGATACGAACTGTTTTTATAGACCTACAAGTGAATAGGCTAGGCAGAAGCGATATCATCTACCAAAATTAGTTTATTCGAAACAATATTTTAAATAGTCATGCTTCATGTATTCAAATGAAATAAATTGTGAACTTGCACTGAATAACAGAATTGCTCTTGTAACAGAACATGTATGTGTAATATGTGATTGGGTTGGTTAGTTACNCAGCGTACAGTCCCGATACTTATGTAATATAAATAATTGCGATGGTTGCCACGAGTTTATTACTGTTTTTCCATTATAATTTTTTATCTCTCTTTACCTGAATGTGTAAAATTGTTGACCTTATCGCACCTGTGCATCTCGGATTTGCAAAAGTTTTTTTTTTCGACTAATGTGTGGTATAGCACACGATTCTCCCGCAATATGCATAGTTTGTTACATGGTTATACCTATTTGCATTAATAATTACATTTTTATATCTGTTTCCATTAGCTCGCTACTATGAAAACATGCTAGGCATGGGATACAGCTACGAATCTCTTAGTCCTGCTGAAGATAGACAGGTAGGTGTTTGTAGAGGGATTATATTTTGTGTTGGACATATGTGAGAACTAATTGTTTAGGCAGGTATGCAAGCTCGGTATCTTAGTGGTGCAAATGGTTTATTATTTATGTTTGTTGTGATAGTTAGTAACAATTATCTGACCACTATAACAATGTCCTGTCGTTTTCACAATGTCTTCTCGACGACGAGATGCGTGATGATACGAACGGTTTTTATAGACCTACAAGTGAATAGGCTAGGCAGAAGCGATATCATCTACCAAAATTAGTTTATTCGAAACAATATTTTAAATAGTCATGCTTCATGTATTCAAATGAAATAAATTGTAAACTTGCACTGAATAACAGAATTGCTCTTGTAACAGAACATGTATGTGTAATATGTGATTGGGTTGGTTAGTTACNAAACTTGCACTGAATAACAGAATTGCTCTTGTAACAGAACATGTATGTGTAATATGTGATTGGGTTGGTTAGTTACTGCTTATGACTTTTTTTCCTTTATTTATATTTTTTATATCAGTTTGCATCAGTGTTAATATTATCGTTCCCATGCTTCACAGCGGAAATTTCTTCGCTTATCATAACGTACAGTGCACGAAGCTCACACATATGTATTTGTCGGTAAATAAGAATTACTATTTACTTTGATAATTAATTTTTTTTAATCTGCTAGTCTCAGTGAGTAGCAGTGTCGTCTGTCTCTAGCGCGACTAATGATGTAAATGGGTGTGTTTTCATATGTGCTTAAGGTTCTGCTAATATATATATGATGTGTATTCAAATAAAGTACATATATAAAAATAATATTTAAAACATGACAAATTGTTTATTTGTACTAAAGAACTGAATTCCTCTCGTAAAGGAATGTACATGTACGACTTGGCAGGTCTGTCACTCTGGAGCCTGGTGCAACTCTCTCTTGGCTAGTGTTCTGTGTTATCTCTTCGCTTGTCGAGTCCTGCACGATTTTCGCGCTGGCCGTCGGTCAGCCGGCTGGCTGGCTGGAGAAGATGTTAGTTGATAGTGCGAAGTCGGTCTGGTCGGATGTGTTTTTCTGCTAGTGTTGTGAGTGTTAGTTGTTCACTAAATGCGAGTATTTCGTTTCAGTCGGTTCGTACGGAAGTCGTTTTCAATTCTGTTGTTCTGCAAGGATGGTCTGGTATTGTATAACTTCGTTTAACAAACTGCGTACTGTACTCGACGCTTGTGTTATATGCAATTGTGCTGGTTTGTAAGTGCTTAAACTATTTTCCCTTTGTAGTCTGTTTATATATATATATATATATATATATATAAGTTTGCTATGGTGTGTACCAGAGTTACCGTACTCCACCGGTTCTTATCGGCTTCTCAAAGGTTTTTTTTAAACATAAAATTGTACCGTGTATGATGCTTGCACAACATACATAGGTTGTTAATTGCTTAGGACTTTTTCTTTTATAATTATTTTTAATCCGATTGCATCAGCGTGTAGCAGTGACATCTCTCTTGCGCGACAAATGGTTTTAATGTATGTTGTTTGGTGGCAAGCAAATGAAAAAAGTCTTTACAAGTCCTATAATGCATCATGCATATTACATTTTAATCAATTTTGTAGTTGGCATTTGTGATAATTCGTTCTCTCTCATGTCGGAGTTTATTCTANTGCATATTACATTTTAATCAATTTTGTAGTTGGCATTTGTGATAATTCGTTCTCTCTCATGTCGGAGTTTATTCTATCTGTTTACTGAACTTATTGGTGTGATATCAACACCGATATAACTGCTATGGAGTTAAGCTACACCGAGGTTTGTTTGCAAGTGCACTTATGACATACTTGACACTTGCGACCTTTTTCGTTGTCACGGTGAAGTCATGTTTCGAATTCGGTGACTGTATCTTAAATGGTTCGGAAATTCCATCGAACTATGCATAAAGGTTCACATAGGGTATTATGAACCTACGATCATTTTTCTTCCCGGGAGTGTTGACTATGTTATGAATTTGGCGACTTTATATTTAATGGTTCGGAAATTATATCCAACTCTGATTACAAGTTCGCATTGGGCATAAAAGAACCTGGGATCATTTTATTGGTTGGTAGTGATGCCAACGAAACGAATTTATCTACTGTACCTTTAACAGTACGTTAATTATGGTCAACTATGCTTTTAAATGTGGTTAGGGTTTAAATGATTCCTGCCATCATTTTCTTTGACGAAGGTGATGCCTAAATTACGATTTTGGTGACTGTACCTTAAATGAATCGGAAATTATGGCCAACTATGCTTATAAGTTCACATTGGGTATAAATGAACGAGCGATAATTTTCCTTCTCGGGAGTGGAGCCTATATTGCGAATTTGGAGACTGTATGTTAAATGGCTCGGAAATTATATCTACCTATGCATTTCAGTTCGCATTAGCATCAGTGAACCTGCGAATATTTTCCTTGTTGGTAGTGATATCTATGTGACGAATTTGACGGCTCTGTTTTAAACGGTTCGAAAATTACGGTCAGCTATGNCCTTGTTGGTAGTGATATCTATGTGACGAATTTGACGGCTCTGTTTTAAACGGTTCGAAAATTACGGTCAGCTATGCTTATAAGTTCTTATAGGGCATAAATTACCTTGTGATCATTTTCCTGGTCGGGAGTGATACCTATTTTATGAATTTGATGATTGCATCTTAAAGGGTTCGGGAAGTATGACCTTCTATGCTTGTAGGTTCGCTTAGGGTATAAATGACCTTGAGATCATTTTCGTCGTCAGGAATCACACCTGACAAGGAAAATGATCGCAAGGTNCGCTTAGGGTATAAATGACCTTGAGATCATTTTCGTCGTCAGGAATCACACCTGACAAGGAAAATGATCGCAAGGTCATTGATGCCCTATGCGAACTTACAAGCATAGTTGGTCGTAATTTCCTAACCTTTTAAGATGCAATCACCAATTGCATAGCATAGGTATCACATAGGTGTTAATGTTATGAATTTGGCAACTATATCTTAAAGGTTTTGGAAATTACAGTCAACTACATTTGAAAGTTCACATATGGCATAAATGTCCTTGCGGTTATTTTCCTTGGTGAGGTGATGTCTATGTTATGAATATCGTGACTGTATTTTATATGGTTCGGAAATTATAGCTTACTATACTTTTAAGTACGCAATGAGAGCCTTGCGTATTTAATTGGGGGCCGAGACCCTTTCGAGAGCTTCGCGTAGCCAATCGGTGCAGAGACTCATTGGAGAGCATCTTATGGTAAATCGGATAGAGAGTGAGAAAATAAAATCGGAATGTATGAGCATGAACAGGTATTCGAATTCGGGAAAACTCGGAGAAAACTCCCTAGCTTGGAATGCAAGCGCATGGGTAAAGGTATTAGAATTCGGAAAGAGTTGGAGAAAACTCTTTCGCTCAAAATGCAAGAGCATGAAGTAAGGAACTAGATGGCCGATGCTGGTATGGAATGACAGAGCGTGTATGTCGCTCCTCACTTCTCACTCCTTATTTGCCAAAAGGGAGTCACTTAGTTACATTGTGCAGTTATAAGCAATGTCAGCCGCATTGTGAAAGGCATATTTTTTTTAGGGAAATTCGCGAAATTTTGAGGGAAATTTGGTGTTTTTGAGGGAAAAAGTGGAAAATATGACATCATCCAAGATGTCCTCTTGCGTCACCATCTCAGTTCATTTATAATTACTGTTAAAGATTTGGTGGTGGTCGATAAATGCATAGTGACTGCAGAGGCGAAGATAATCGACCTTTTCCATGTATCGAAAACTCAGAGATGCAAAGAATTTAAGGACCAACAAAATGAATTAATGACCAAACTGCTTGCGAAAACTGATTTTGCGAGGCATAGCCAGAAAATATTGGATACCTGTTTAAAATATCTCGAAAATATAAGAAATTAATTTCAGAAAATCACGAGTGACTTCCTACATAACAGCTACATCGATATATAAACATGTAANAAAATCACGAGTGACTTCCTACATAACAGCTACATCGATATATAAACATGTAAGAAACTACTTTTCCGCTCAGATATCGATAGATTACCGGACCGAATTGGTGAGCATGCTTGAGCGAATGATCGAGGTAGTATGTACCAAATACTTATATGCATAAAATAACCGAATGGCCATCAAGAATCGAAGAGACGNTTGAGCGAATGATCGAGGCAGTATGTACCAAATACTTATATGCATAAAATAACCGAATGGCAATCAAGAATCGAAGACTCTCAAATCTGTTACCCTCCAGCTAGACGAAATTAGAAAAAAACGAGTGATGGTGACGATGCTCACGTTGAAATCCATAATGATTTCAATGAGAAACTTTGGCGAAGCAATTAAATATATTGGGAGGGGTTCGTCAATTAGCCAATGAGAATCAGGTGTGGGGCAATTGGACAATAAAATATATTGTAAGAGGGAGTGGAGGGGATCATTCGTCTGCAGGACGTGGTTCTGGGAACAGCACCAGCAATGTAAAACAAATTTAAAACGAAAAAACCAAAATGGCGGTCTAACGAAGGTGAGAGACAAAATCCAGTAATTTATAAACATATTAAAACAAAAAGTTAAGATGGCAGACGGTGGCTGTGACACCTAACAAGATGACGGACTGCACCGACACGGATGGCAGATAGCTGCACACACCAAAATAGCGGAGGGTGACTGTAATGCTTATCAAGATGGCGAACTGAACTACCAAAATGGTGGACTGTACCGACCAAAATAATGGACGGTGGATGTGATGCCTACCGATATGGGACTGCACCTGCCAAAATGGTGTTATGAGATGAGGGGACCTCCTGAAATGTGAGTGTTTTAGTTCATTTTTAATTATTTTTAAATTAGTTTTTTATAATTTTTAGTATATTAAAGAAACTTTTTAGTATTATTTTAATATTTAAAATTTTTTATTTTTTTTTATTTTTGGGGCCAATTAAATACACATAGTTCCAATATGGTGGCCGGTGCCTAACTCCTACGCCAGGTGCCGATGTCCTAGAATCGCCAAAATCATACTTCTTCCTGGACTTCATCACATTATCCATGAGTTGGTCAAGTGCAACTTTTACAGTATTATTAAAATAAATATTTAAAAAATGTGATCAATCTTACACTTATGCGGATTAAAAAAGGGAAAACAAAACAAATAAATTCAGTACTAACGAACTTTTACCTAAAACTTTTGATTAGAGGTTATGTATTGGAATTACTTCTCCAATCAATTTCCCCTTAAAATATATATGCAGTTCTCGGCAGTTAAATTATTTAAAAGTTTGTCTCAAAAGTACTTAGTTTACTGTGAACAAAGAATTTGTGTGAATAATTATTTACTTTCTGTTGGGTGTTTTATTACAATTCAGCGTGTCGTACTAACCTACTAGCTTTGGGAAATCCACTGGAATCACAATGCTGGTGTAGTTGGCCGGCGGATTGTCCGGTGGAAGTGCTGATACGACGGTCACCTCGTGACCTCTGACAGCCAGCTCCTTGAAGAGCGAAGTGAGAAGGGCTTGATGACTTGTCCCTGGAAGAGGGGTCAGGGCCAGGATTCTGGCGCCATGTGCCACGCCCAGCACTTGTGTCATCAGTAGCATTAGCAACGACCACCCTAGCCGATCTGCCATCTATGAAAAAAAAAAAAACATATTACATATACTTGGAAATGTGTTCCACTGGACATTTTCATGTCTTATCCTACTGTTTGCAAATTACTGGTGCCAGAAACAGTAACGGTAAAATTTCACAGAAATAAAAAATATGCAGATCTTAAATATACGTGTTTGAAAATATTGCTGAAACTAGTAGGTACTCCACGAATCATTTAATATTCTCCATTCAGTAAAAAATAAAGCAAGTTTATGGTTGTCTTCAAGTTTACACAGTTGTATGGTATTTCCTTCTACGACGATCTTTCCGGATGCAAGCTATGCCCCTCACAATTTTTGATAGTTTTTACAAGTTTGGTTCTGAATGCTTCCGTTTACGGGACTNCGGATGCAAGCTATGCCCCTCACAATTTTTGATAGTTTTTACAAGTTTGGTTCTGAATGCTTCCGTTTACGGGACTTACATTCCTTTTCACGTTATAATTTGATTTCCTTCCTTCTGTTCCTCCACGCAGTGAATCACGAAAACCTTCCTGAAAATATAAAGNTTCACGTTATAATTTGATTTCCTTCCTTCTGTTCCTCCACGCAGTGAATCACGAAAACCTTCCTGAAAATATAAAGGCTACTGAAATGTATTGTTCATGTTTATCTGCCGGTCCAGGCTTTTTCATCCTTAATCTGCATCGTCTTCGTAAGACAATTCGACATTATTTCATTTTATAATAAAAGTTGACCATTAAGTATCTCGCATAGAAATATTTTTGTGACTTAGGAAATAGTATGTGTGGATAATAACTATTATGGTTCTGGCTCTACACCACAATGCATCAAAATTATATTCGTGCTTGCCTTATTACCTACTTTGATACTGTAAAACTTGTAATTATACTTGACATTGGTTATACTAACTGTCCATACATAGTGGGGACATTAATATTCTGTAGAGTTGTAGCTGAACGTAAATGGTATTTTATGGTGTATTATGACTAATCGTGTAACTGCACAGTATACAAAATAATAAGTAAGTTCCAGAAACACAATAATGTATTATCGTTTGCATTACTGTCATTAATTTTCCCATAAGTCATTTATATTACCAATAAACTAAAACAAACAAAAAAGTGAATATTAGCCCGCAGTTATATGCATGCTGTAATAAACAGTCAGGATATTTATTATAAAAACATAGTCAAATAGCAATAATTTATTTTAAAAATATTTNGCATGCTGTAATAAACAGTCAGGATATTTATTATAAAAACATAGTCAAATAGCAATAATTTATTTTAAAAATATTTAATTTAAAAAAAAATTAAGAAATCTGAACAAAATTTACTAAATACCGACATGTTATTACTTATTTACGAAATAACATTNTTTTTTTAAAAAAAAATTAAGAAATCTGAACAAAATTTACTAAATACCGACATGTTATTACTTATTTACGAAATAACATTTTTTCCGTTGGGTATTAGATGTACCTTAAATTGAAATAATTACTGAAGTCAGAACTAAATTATGTTAATGATATATATATATGGAATTTACCTTTAATGCAAAATAAACTTACTGCAAAATTATATTTCTGCATTTAACATATTTATAGATATGCAATTCAAGGTAAAGTGAGCAGCTTTTTAAGCCGTTTAGATTTGAATAATCCGCCTAATATTATAAATTGAAAAGTTTTTTGTGTGTGTGTGTATGATTGTTAACATCAGCTCCACAATCGTTGAACGGATTTCTGTGAAATTTGGTGTGTAGGTACTTAAGGTCATGGAATAGGACAAATTATACTTTTCATCACGGAAAATTGTACGGTTAATGTGGAATAACCAAAAAGCCTAATTATGGAACGGCTGGGAACGTGATCGAAATATATTTTCCTCTGATGTGCGAGTTTACCAGGCCACCCAAGGACCTCTGAAATAGCTTAACGACTGCCATCAATAGATAACAACCAGGACCGAATATTTAACGTGCCCCGAAGCCCGGAAGCGCACAGATGTTATGCCATTAAAGTGTCACCCATCCAAATGTGTGTCGCTGGGAACGTTGGTTAACTTTGGTGTTCGATTTAGATCCGTCAGCCAAGCGCAAATAGTAGGATCTAGCAACAATTCTTTCTAAATCCGAAAATTCGATGAAACTCATGTTTTGATTTTCATACGTCGAAAGAGGAAATGTGGTAACTACGCGATAGTTGCACAGATACACTCCAAGAACAATACCCTATTTCTTGGATATCGGAAAAATAACGTTTTCTTTATTTTGGGTTGCCGTAATCAGTTAAAAACCTATGCCAACATAGTATAATTTTATAATTCTGTTTTGACCTAAATGAATAGTCTTTTCCCATATTATTTATTATTGTATCACAGTGAAACTAAATTGTACCCGGGCGAAGCCGAGCCGGTTTGCTAATTGTAAACATATAAGTACCTACATTTCACAAGCCTAGCTGTCATCTGAGCTCGTTGTTCACCCGGGCATATCAGTTTACAAACGTATTTACCAGTTCACGTGTTTGCACTCTTTTGTCGACTTTATGGTGTCTGACAATAACAACGTGGTATAAGAACTGATTCTAGCAACAGTTCTGGAGTGAGATTACAAGCTAAGTTTACTGTCACGTGTCGATTTAGTATGTATCGTACATGTTTTGAACCAAGCTGAAAATCGCATTAAAAATAAATATTTAAATACCTACCACATATATTTCAAAGAAATTATTGAAAAACAAAGAAATGATAATTATAGATAATGGTTTTGTAAATTTTTTGAGTAAATATTTTTCCGTAATGATGCATTCCTTTAGAATAATGCCTTACAGTGATGAAATGTACACATTTAGAGTGTCATAAGTTACTTGGGAGAAATGCATTGCTTTGACAGNGCATCCCTTTAGCATAATGCCTTACAGTGATGAAATGTACACATTTAGAGTGTCATAAGTTACTTGGGAGAAATGCATTGCTTTGACAGNATAATGCCTTACAGTGATGAAATGTACACATTTAGAGTGTCATAAGTTACTTGGGAGAAATGCATTGCTTTGACAGCGTATTTGCTTATAAAGGCGACCAAAAACATTATCTAGCTTAGTGCTTTCCTTAATTTTTCTGTATGGAATTCTGAACATCATTACAATTCCTATATTCATGTTTCAGTGAGAGCAAGCTGCAAAATAAAAAATGTTTCGTTTCTGTTGGCTTTATCACTCGAAACATTTTCAAGGCAACAGCACTCTATAACTTGAGAAAAAAAAAAAAAAAAAAACCTTGCGCTTGATTACAAAGCAAATAGTTACATTTTTATATATGGCGATGTAACAACACTTAACTTCTTTGCTCTAAACTCTTGGCCAACTTCCACTCCACACAGCGACTGTTGCCGGTGTTAGTTATATCTGTAGACTAAAGCGAGATTGGCGGAGTACGAGTGACTTTTAAGAAAGAGTTATCTTATCAGCATGAACAAACAGTTTGGGAAGTTGTTAACTCATCAGTATGAACTGCCTCAGAGAAAGGAGATTACTTCACTTGAGTAGAAGCCTACAAAATGGTAAACGGATTGCGAAAGTATTAAAATATCAAAAAAGCTAAATGACACACGATGCTTTCTAAAAGTTATTTTTTGCTGTGCTGGAAAAATAAATAAAGTTATCTTCATTTGAAATTACACTTGGAGAAAGTATCGATTTTGAGGGCTGGTGCCAATTATTATTTGCTACTGCCTAAAATAAGTGTCAAATTACCATTTTGTGCTTTGAATATTAAGACCATATCCCCAGACAGGCTAAAACATAAGATATACACCTGTAAGTCAATGTCTGGTAACCTACGTGTATATAAGTATAAACGTCTACTAAACTAAAAAAAAACTAAAAACCTAAAAACGAGAATTTTCATCGCACGTTAATGGCCAGAATTGTAAGACACAACGGAACCTCATTATTGTGTATATAATAGTAGGCTTCATTTGACTGTGGGTGCAAAATATTTTAAATACGGCCTCTCGCTACATGAGCAGGCCTTTGTGAAAAAGCCCCTGGGAATCCAGCCTAATGACTCGTTAGTTAACAATAACAAAATAAAAAGCCTGCCAAATTAATAAAGCACGCTAAACGACTTTTGAGTAAACAAGTTCCCGCAACATGCTAAAAATTTTATACATTTATCTCAATAAACATTCTTTTTTCAAGTAACTGCTTATAACTGCGCAAAAAAGCGTTATTTGCAGCTTATTTTAAAATTTCTTTTTAACTCGGCAGTTAATAAATATCTTATAATTTTAAATTTTTGTTTAAATAAGCGATGGCTCTAGGAGTAGATCCCTTAAAATTACTATAAACTTGGTTGCCGGTATGTTGTGCTGTCAGGAAGACAAATAGAAATTGCATGGCTATCCACAGGCCTTTCGTGGGTAATGTCCGGGTATAAGATGTTCCTTTGCTTTTCTTGATATTTCCTCTTGCTTCCCAGGGGCCGTGGTTGCGCAGAGGCTAGACCTCTCGCTTCGCCCCAAGACAACCCAGGTTCGATTCCAGGCAAGGACACTCCCGTTTTTCCACACTTGGGGATCATACCGGACGATGTCGCTGGTCGGTAGGTTTCCTCGTGGATCACCCGTTTCCCCTCGGCCTTTCATTCCTGCGCTGNTTCCTTTGCTTTTCTTGATATTTCCTCTTGCTTCCCAGGGGCCGTGGTTGCGCAGAGGCTAGACCTCTCGCTTCGCACCAAGACAACCCAGGTTCGATTCCAGGCAAGGACACTCCCGTTTTTCCACACTTGGGGATCGTACCGGACGATGTCGCTGGTCGGTAGGTTTCCTCGTGGATCACCCGTTTCCCCTCGGCCTTTCATTCCTGCGCTGCCCTATAGTTACCTCGCTTCACGTTAATCGGATCTCAAGACCCCAGAGTTAAGAGCCACCAAACGTCTGCAATTCACTCCTCTTGCTTCCTTTCGGCCTTTGGCTAAGCTCAGACCATGTAAATTTATTTTTCTAATATCTTGTTACAGGTAGGCTATTTTAAACTTTTTATTGGTTTGTCACCTGTAAGTATAAACGTTTTAGGGTATCGTACAGTCATAATTACTGTGACTACTAACACTATGCCCAAACTGGCGTGAACAGCGATGTGGCACTGTTATTCTGCAACCCACACCAGTGCTCCGTACATGGTGGGAATCTGTTCTACTGTATACTATAATTAAACTATTTTCTATGTCATATGTAGCGGCACTAAGTACTTCCAAACATTGTGTAAATCACTTCGCAAAAGTAAATATTTCATTACCTGAGTGTTATTCCTAGACCACTTATAAAATACCTCCAAATTGAGTAATGGCTTTCTTGCGAATTCAGGACATACTTTTCCGCAGCTTCCTTTAGAAAGTCGAGCAATTCTTTTCTCCTCAATCTTCTGCAGAGCTTAGTTGTTGTTCAACTTTTGGACACTCATGAGCCATGCTTTACAGTGGTGTCTTCCATATTATAGATTTGATACAAAGTAGCCTTTACTAATTTGAATACAACATAACTTCGCTTTGATGTTCCTTTGTCGAATTAAAATTCCTGGGACAAATACTGATATGTTAGATGTTGATAATTGAATAGTATTACCATCCAATACATTTATTCGAATAATACTCGAATATTCGAATATTAGTCCATTAGCAGCTCATTCTCGATTTTATTTCCGCATAAATGTAAAATACATCACTTAGTTTCTCAGAATTGCTCCACGCCTCATGAAGCAGCGACGTATTCCAATAGTGGTGAGAACAAGTAGTGTCCTAATAAAATGCACTGGTTAACAGCAACGTCCGCCACGTTTCCCATAAGTTAAAATCTGGGATGATCCCACAGATAATCGATCCTGATTCGCCCTGTGTTGGTTGGCAAGTGTTCTCACCCTGTCTCGCCAAATGAATATCGTGTGCATTTTTTTTAAAGACTATACCAACACTTTGCATTATTAGGATTGGAGTTTGTGTTGGCGAGTGAACCAGCTATGGTGTAAATCAGCACAATGGTGAAGCACACACCTGGGAGTACTGTGTGACAAACTGCAGCAAATAATACTTTAGTGATACTGCTACTGAAAGCTATTATGAATCGCCATAGATAACCCCTTACCCTTCCGCTCATTATAACATAACACTATCATACAGCAGATTGCCAGCAACAATGTTACAATTTCATTCAAGAATAGCTAAAAAAAACAGCGCTAACAACAGCCATTACAGCAACAATGACGACTAGCCACTATAAATATTACAACATTTCTAAAGGGAGCAGTATCGCTGACATAAAAAGTGATCCAACTGGAACACCAAGCATCGCTGTTTTGACACCATTGTGGAGATCAAGTACGAATAGCAGAAGCTCCTTAACACACTTCGAGAATAACTCTGTCACACTCAATCCTAGAAGTGATGAGAATACTGGGAGAATTGTTTTACTGTGCAAGGGAGCTATTTTAAAAAGCAAGGACACTTACATGATGTCTAATTTGTTCTCAAAGGCGAAGCCTCAATGATACCAAGTCCCCGTTTGCATGTTTAGAAAACTTAATTTTAAATTCCAAAATCCTGTTTCAGATTATGGAGATGAATGCATAGATACATTAATCGTAGCCCCCATTTCACACATCTGAGTCAGAACTTATAAAATGTACACTTACATCAACAAAGGATGCAACCGACCGGCGAGGCGCATGGTGCATAGCGTGCGCACTAGTGTAAAGCAGCATTTAGCGATCAGAACATATTACCCAACCTCTCAAATACCCTTAGTAGCATGGCCGCCACAGCCATGCCACCAGGAACATGACCGGTACCATCAACACCAACCTAGCATTCATGCTGACAATATGGTGAGTAATATATTCACTAAAAATCCCTACACACACAAATAATGGAAACCAATAGAGGATTGCGTCGAGTGCTACTGTAGTGGTGCGGAAATGATCATCATGCAGAGTGTATCGTAAGAGTGTTATATTTGCGGCCTAAATTTGGTGAATAACGTGGTTCTTACAAACCTGCTCTAGGCAGAATACATTTGTAATAAATGGAGATGAAAGAAACTTTACAGCATGACATCACATGATACTGAGATCAATTTGTTTCAAAACCAAAATTCATGAGAAAGACAGAAACTGATGCTCAAGTACTGGCTGTTTCTCTGTATGTATGGATGTTCCCATCAACTTCATGAACCCAAGCTTTTAGCAAGAACACAAAATAAAGTGTTAATGTCTGAATGGGCAATGTAGCAAAGCATGTAGAAATTTTTTTTTTAATTTGAAGAGTGTTGTTCTGCTCTGGTTTGTAGTTGTTTTTGTACAAAGGTTTTTGCATACTCACGCATGAACGCGGTGGACAAGAGCTGCTTTCTGCATCAGCCATGAATTTTTTACATCTGGAGCTCTACCGGGGTAAGTCGCATATCGCTGCGAGAGACGTTCATCACTCTTTGAACTAAGCTGGTTTCCATTAGTGTATTTAGTTTAATAGAAACTTGTTTGCTTTGCCTCTCGTTTTTATCCCAGTGAACTCTTTTGTACACATCGGTACAAGAGAGTCTTTGAATAATGTTGACATGTGCGGCCGACTCTGCGGGTTTGATATTGCCCCCAACATCTGGTAGGCCACTCCAATTTTGTTTACCTTGTGTTTCTAAACATAAAACTAATTTCTACGTATTGGGAAGTTCTGAGACGAGTGGGAATCGGTGATAGTGTTCCTCAGTGTAATGTATGTGCTCATTCAGGAACAGTGTAATTTTGTGAAAGTAAAGACCAATCGCATTAATATTCGCTTTATTTTTCCATTCATGTAGTTTACGGCTACTAGGAAATGATGTTCCACGACATGTTGCAGATATGTTCTCCACAGCCTAGACAGTCAAGGAAGCTATTTATGTAGATCCTTGTGTACCCCATTTGCAATCATTAGAATGTTAAAGTAATGCAGCCGAAGAAAATTTGCCGCCCTGTCCATCCGCCCTGAGAACTAATCTCCCTGCTTTAATTGAGATACGTTAAGTGGTGGCCACGACTTCAACTCAGTGACACCATTCACAAACCATTTGGCACATCACACTGTTCGCTCGCTTACCACTCTACCAGCCATTGACACCATTATGGTGGCATCAATCCACAAGCAGAATAAGTGAGTGAACTATATGTTTTCTTTTTTCTGTTTTTTTCCTCTTAGATTGTGTCAATTATGGACATGATAAAAGGATTATACAAGACAATATATGTGTATATACATCGAAGAGCCAAAAAAAAAACACTGGCATAGGCGTGGGTATGCCAATAACAGTGCTATGGATCCAATCAGAGTTGCGCGATGCGGTCGACAGCTAGATCAGTTACTGCTGATACAATGGCAGGTTATCAATATTTAAGTGAGTTCGTACGTGGTGTTATAGTCGGCGCACGAGACATGGGACATAGCATTTCCGAGGTAGCGAAAACATTTGGATTATCGCGTACGACCATTTCACGAGTGTACCGTGAATATCGGGGATCCGGAAAAAACATCACATCTTCGATATCGTTGCGGCCGGAAAAAGATCGTGAAAGAACGGGACGAATATACAGACGCGCGGGTTAGTACCAAGATTAGGTGTATCGCTAAACTAACGACGTTTCATCACCCACTGTCACGGAATACTTCAAGGCATATCAAATGGTTTAAAAACACGAAATGAAGTTGTGACGGTCCCAAAACACCGTATATCCAGGATTTATATCAGCGCAGAAAATAGTACGTCCTTACACAGGGATAGATCGACGAGGGAACTCAGGCTCACCTTGTTGGTGACCCGTTCGACGTAAGTCTTCGTGGACGTTGGTATCGACACGACTGCGAAGCTTGGCAGGATGTTCCTCAACACCCTGTTCAACGTATTTCCCGAATATAAAAGGGGTTTTCTTTCGTATTGGGAGTGAAAATGGAAAGGGAACTCACGATAAGAACATAGTAACTTGGCCGAAGGTATACCCTGCCATGATTGATGAAGGCTTTTAAAAAAATATGTATAAGAAAAATGTTAAGATAAGTTTTTAAATATATTCTGTAGTTTTCCATAAACTGTAAATTGTATTTTAATTATTGATAATATAATTGTAAACAATATTATGTACCACAGGAGGAGCAAAGGTCTGGGTGACAGCCTCCCTGTGGCTCCCCGCGTCAACTGGCTTGCCAGGCAAATAGTCACCGCTCCTCCTGTTTGGAGATTCTCTAGTGTTTAAACATTTTTATCTTGAATGATTTTAAAAGTTATTTTTGTTCTTCTGACTTTTTGATAATGCAGGTCTTTTAACGTGTTGTAAAAATACAATTTAATATGAATTTAAAAAAAAAAGCAAGTTTAAGCGTTGCCTTGGCTGTGCGTTTTTTAAGGTTTTGAATTATGTACAAGAAAACAATAATTAATTAAGTTTATTGAATGTTAACTATAAAAACAAATAGTAGGAAAATAGTTCACCCGGAAGGCCTAACTGGCTAAGAGGATTAGGGTTTGTTTTACTTTATTTAGTTTTTGAATGTCGCATTTTGGGCTAACTATGTATTGCTACGAGAGCCAATTATTAAATACAACTTCATATATTTTTCATAACGAACATTGTAATTGTAACATATTTTTAGCCTGTTTCTCTATATGTATTTTCATAATGCTTGTATTTTTTATATGGGCAGTTTATGAGAAAAAATTAAAATAAAATAACCCGCAAGATAAAGGAAAAGGCAACTCACAGTTTGTTGAATTATTTCTTACAATTTTGAACGTTAATTATCTTGCATTCCAATCCATATCAGTAGATGGTTGAATTGTCGCAGTTTATTGCGACTTCATTATTTGTTTATACTCTGCTATTAAATCTCTGTTGCTTGAATACTCATTTTGCTTAGATTAGTGGAATTGAAGGAAGGGGAGTTGAAAGTCACTGTCATAGAGTAGGGGGTTTCCTGTGGGTGCTCCCACCCTGTGTCAATATATCAAACCCTTCGTTTGCGTTATCGTACTGCTAAGTGCAATCGGTAAAAGGTCTTTCTTTTTTCTGAGCATTTAAAACCGGCTACCCCTTTCAAAATAACTAATTTTTGTATTGTATTAACTTCTGAATATTTGATCACATAATTAACAGTGGCGTCAGTATTTATAGCATTGACTGTATGGAGTATCACATAAAATAATAAAAAATTGGATCTTTATTATTTTTTACTACAAATCTAATAAATTAGCCCCTCTTATTACCTCTGCTTGCGATAATGCTCCGTGTCGCACAGCTTACCTATAGGCATTAAGTTCTGGCTGAAATATACTGTTGCGTCCTTGCTGCTTCGCAACCAGCGTGAGCGAGTGAAAGGGANCCAGCGCGAGCGAGTGAAAGGGAAGGACAAAGTAGTTATACAATGGCGGTGGCGGAATCTCGAAGGAATGTTTTGAATGACCGGTGAATGCACCACATATACGTTATAAAAATCTAGCCGACACGATAATCCATTTTGCGGCGTACGCTGGTAATCCTGGTTTTATTGATATCCTGCATTTAACTAAAAAACATTCCAGTGGGATGCTGCCCTAGTTTCTCTAAGCGTGTCTCGAGGCGCATCGAAATTTCCACGTCGAGGCCATCAATGTATAAAAAGCACATCGGGTCTCCGAGCCAAAAAAATATCTGCTACTGCGAGTATCAAGCAGTGAAGAGTGCTGCTGGTAGCCTAGATTATTGGACTGGGTGCATGAATGAAAGACACAAATGTTGGCAATACATGGTTTGAATATGTGTTTACTATGAATATGTGTTACTTGACTATACCCAAACAGATATATTCAGAAGGACGATAATTATAGTAAAAGTAGACATAAAATATTGAGCTCATAGAAAAATTAAGAGTGATAGGCGAAATAGTTAGATTAATGCAGTTTAATGCAGTAAATAATAGCTGTGTGAATATATTAAAATCAAATGTAATAAATTTTTTTTAATCAAGACCTCCTCCCTCACGAACTCAGATACACCCCGCAGTCGTCCTTGTAAAACTGGAGTCAGAAGTGGGGTGGAGGCATTATAAGTGAATTATGTTAGACAGTAAGCAATTAATTAGTAAAATTTGAATAAATTAATTTATTGCAATAGTTGTAGTCCGCAAAACTCAGACTGTTTTGTACAACCACCGCAGTGAATGTGAACTAGATAATGTCTGCATGAATAAAATATCTGCGAGCATTAATTGAGGAGCTAGTTAGCCAGATGATTAGTGTGACCGCAAGTGTAAATAGCTTGAAAGAATATTTAAATAACCAAGTCATTAGAGTAAATGAGACTGAAATTACTCAAATTATTTCTGTAAAAGAATGTCTGAATGAAACTGTCAATATCCAAAATTGATCTGTAATTGAAATTGTAAATAACGTAAATGAAAATGTAGACAAGGGAATAGATAATTTAGGCAGATAAATAGAAGTCATTAGCGAGTTATTGAACACGATAATTGACAGTGTGAAAGAAAGAATATATATTGTGAATGAAATAGTGAAGGCAGTAAACGACAGCATGGACATTGTCAGTGAAATAATGAACAGTGTAGATAATGAAGTGAACCAGGAAATAAGTGCAATGAAGAAGGAATGGCAGGAGTTTCTTCAGCAGCGGGATACTACCCTCACCACATCTGTAGGCGAGGAAAGTTAGGAAGCAGAGCAGGCCTTAACCAACGCAACAACATTGGAGGATAGTCTAAAGCTCTACAGTATTGTAGTGGCAAAGCCAGGAGTGGGAAAGGGCATCTCAATTAAGTCCACTCCTTATGATGGCCAGACGTCTTGGCGGGAGTACCAACACCAGTTTGAAATAGTCGCCACCCTGAATGACTGGTAAGACTAACAGTGGCCTTACTACCTCGCTGCTGTACTGAGAGGCCCTGCACTAAGCATTCTAAAAGCTCTGCAAGGGCGACATTGACTGGAATACCCCACACTGGTGTCGGCCTCGGAATTACATTACGGCGACCGGTACCGGCGACATTCCCGCCATTGTTATCTTGAAGCCTCACTTAGCGACCAGTGGGGCCGTTGCAGGAACTATGGCAAGACATTGTGCAGGAGTCTCAACTATCTATAAAATTGTGCTCTGATGAGATGTGTAACACCATCGTATTCGGTTTCTTCATCAATACCATCGCCGAAACATAGATACGGGAAGAGGTATGTCTGGCTGCACCCCACAACATGCAGGATGCCCTGGTCCGGGCACTAGAGGTTGAGTGAGTAAGACATGGGGCCTCACCCCGATGTCAGGTACGGGCAGTGATGCTGGACTAAGATGACGAAGACATGTTACCTGATATCTCGGGCAGCGGTTGTTGTTCGCCAGACCTTCTCCTCCTGTACCTGAGCCTTCGGGGTATAACAGGAGACACCATTCAGAGCTCTGATATTATGAGTGCACTTCGGCTTCAGGATTTCCAGGCATATATTGTCACTACAGACAGAATCACGTAAGTGATAATAACGTGGAAGTTCACTCAGCATGGCATTTGTACCAGAACATGTCTATTTTTGAGATTGAACAGAGCTCTTATTTGAAAGCTGTTGAATGCTCTCAATAAAAAAGTATACGCCCTTTCCAATCGCAGTTGGTGGATGTTCTCCACCCGAAGGCGGTTCCACCTCACTGTACAGATTTGAAGACACCATGAAGAAGACATTGAAGGAGTTCCGGATGGCTGTGAAAGACATAGCTTCCAGGGTATGTGCTACAGAGTTTCGCCACCCCGCACCAAACTGCCTGAAAAATAGTCATGTGAACAGCCAGGCTACCTGAGAACCTACTGCCCACAATGGCAGTAACCACTGCAGCAGCAGAATTGCAGCTGGGAAAGAGGCAGCCATAGGCAGAAGAGAATACAGCACATTCGGAAAACTTGTAAACTCCGATCTTGGAGGGCGAAGGTGGGTGGATGCTAGAGGGATCGCCCAAATGTCCTTATATGTGCGTTAGGTGAAACAGGATTGTGATGCAATACTTGTGAAGTAGAGACTGGATGATGTTCCTTGCCAGGTGTTCGTCAACACTGGGGCGATCTTAAGAGTAGTAAGACCAGATATACTGGGNAGAGACTGGATGATGTTCCTTGCCAGGTGTTCGTCAACACTGGGGCGATCTTAAGAGTAGTAAGACCAGATATACTGGGGCCTTCACCCCAGCGATCTTCCATCGACAGCATGGAAATAAGTAATTTGACTACAGCAACACGTGAGACCACACCATTAAGAAGTAAGAAGAAAATGATCTTAAAATTTGGTGACATTAGCAAAGAGCACGATGTTTATATATCAGAAATAGTGTATGGATATATTTTGGGGCTTGAGTGCTAAGTAGTCTGCGGTGCTGAATCGATATTTGACTTGAGCTACAGATAGGCAGGACAGATTTGATGTTGTCAAAAGGGCATGATTTGTTATACCCAATTTGCTGCCCAGTAGTATGTGATCAACCCAGTGTGCTGCCGGCTTCTAGCGGAATTGCCATTACAGGCCTATGTCAAGGGACATTTTTGTCAGGCAATTGGGTCTAATTGAGTAAGCAGATAGGGTTGGAATAATGCCGGATAATGTCATTATAGCAAGGACTCTCGTCTCTTCTAACTCAGAAAGTTATGCAGTTATAATGATAAATTTGCCCGATAGCGCTATTCCTCTTGAGGCGGGGTAACATGGACGGTATTTGCAAGCAAGTCACAAATGTTATTCAAAAAGTTCCACAAGATTCTTTAGAAGAACAAATAAAATGTCCTGTACGAAAAGCACTGGATGAACTGTTAGTAAGAACCAAATAAAATCTTGACTATGAATATAAGACTGTCTTTTAATTACTGCAAATAAATAGGGACACCTTTTCGTATGGACCAGATGACCTTGTGTGGAATATAGTGACCAGCCACCACATTGATACAGGAGAAGCCAGGCCCTTCATGTAGCAAATAAGACGACTGCCATTAACTTGGAATGAGGCAGTTCGAAAAATATCTAAAAGAAATGAGTGAGTGAGATGTAATAAAACCATCAGTTAGTCCAATGTGATGACCATAGTACTTGTTGAGAAGAAAGATGGCACTCTGCGGTTTAGTGTAGATTATCGCCAGCTTAATAATATGACAAAAAAGGATAGAATACACATTAAACAACTAAGTAGTTTTGGAATGGTTTTATCTTTAGTCATGAAGAGTGGGTACTGGCAGTGCGAGGTGGTCCCAGAGGACCAAAATACGACTATATTTTTTGTCCAAGGGTAAGGAACCTGGCAGTTGAAAGATATGACTTTGGGACTATGTAATGTTCCTGCCACTCTCGAATGCCTGACGGAAAAATTTTGCCTTTAGACATCTGGCAGGTGTACCTAGAGAGGATTGTTGTGACAGAAAGGACATTTGAAGAACACCTATCACATTTAGACTCTGTATTCCAGAAAGTGATCGTAGCCAACTTGAAAATTGTTTGTAAGAAGTGGCGCCAGTTTGACAAAAATATATTCCTTAGGATATGTAGTGTCAACCGATGGGATTGATACAGTCCCTGAGAAGACAAAGCAATACGAAATTGGCCAACACAAACTGACTCAAATGAAGTGCGGAATATTCTGGGATTATATGCCTATTACTGTTGATTTGTACCTAACTGACTGTTGCGAAAAAGGAGATTTCATTCGACCACTGCGATTGAAAATGCTTTTACTTAACAAAAGAGTATTCTAATATCCGCACCAGTCTTGAGTTTCCCGAAAAGTGTGAGGGTGTATTAATTTTTGGCACTGATGCTAGTGATGTAGCCATTGGAGCTGTGTTATCTCAATTTCAGGAAGAAGAGGAAAGACAACAAGAATACTTCAGTAATATATTGCATAAGCCTGAGCGAAATTACTGTGTTACACGCAGGGTGCTTCTGGCCACGGTGTAGGTAATTTCACACTTTCACCTTTATCTTTATGCCAGATATTTCATTCTAAAACAGAACCTACTCCATTACACTGGCTAATAAATGTCAAGAACCCCAAAAGTCAAAAGCCTGGCGGATACAGCAGATTCAAGTGTATGACTTTGAAGTAGAGCAGAGTTATGGATCGTTTCACAGCAATGTAGAGGCACTATGTACAAGCCCAAGTGAGCCATCCTGTCATCATTGTGAATGTCAGGAAGACAAAAGTGGTGAATCACTGGAGGTGCAGAGGACAAGAATCCAAGGTTTCCTATCTTGTGATGGGTCACCTTTTCTGGAGTGATGAGGGTATTAGGAAAGTTAAGCTGAATGATACCTCCTTGCCACCATTATTAAAGTTGAAAGAAGCTTGATGCCAGCGAAAATGGGAAGAAATATATTGTTTGAGTGCAGCAGTCAGAGCATACTAGGCACAATGCAATCCCCTTGTACTAAAGAATGGCTTACTTAACATAAATTGGGAAAGTTATAATGCAAAACACACAAACTTACAGTTGGTTCTTCTCGAAAGCTGTGTTAATAATACCCTCGTCAGAGTTAGACTGAGATTCTACTGACGTGACTGTCAGGACGGTGTTGAGAAATGGTTTCGATTGTGCGACACCTGCATAGCGGGGAAGGGCCCAAGTACCAGAGGACAAGGGAACCTTCAGAAATAGAATGTTGGAGCCCCATTCGGGAGGATGGCTGTCTACATTATTNAAAGAATGGCGTACTTTACATAAATTGGGAAAGTAATAATGGAAAACACACACACTTACAGTTGGTTCTTCCCGAAAGCTGTGTTAATAATACCATCGTCAGAGTTAGACTGAGATTCTACTGGCATTACTGCCGGGACGGTGTTGAGAAATGGTTTCTATTGTGCGACACCTGCACTGCGGGGAAGGGCCCAAGTACCAGAGAACAAGGTAACCTTCAGAAATAGAATGTTGGTGCCCCATTCGAGAGGATGGCTGTCTACATTATTGNCTTCAGAAATAGAATGTTGGTGCCCCATTCGAGAGGATGGCTGTCTACATTATTGACACATTACCTATCACAGAGAAAAGTAATATGTATCTACTGGAGGCACAAGATGACTTTACTTAGTGGGCAGATATCATTCCCCTCCTGGGCCAAGAAGCACGAATTTTGACCAATGCAGTATAGAGCATCTGTTCTCGAGGTTGACGGTGCCACTAGAACTCCATTATCATCAGGGACGAAATTTTGAAGATGCGATCTTCCAGGAGGAGACAAACATTTTGTAGAAGAAAAAGACTAGGAATACATCCTTACAACATCAGTCAGATGGAATGGTCGAGAGTCTTAACCGTACACTTGTGCAGTACCTGTCCATATTTTTGGCACCCAACCAAAAGAATTCAAGTGTGCCATTGTTTCTTCATGCATACTGCTCAACAGTTCACGAGTCCACAATAATGATACCCTCAAGGATGCTGTTTGGAATACAGCTAAACTTCCCAAGTGACCTGGTGTTTGGCTCGACCGACAGAAAAGGAAGCTTCATTCCCCGATTATGTCAGCGTATTACATAAGATAATTGTGAGCATTAATGATTTCGCTGGACAGCACCTCAGAATAAATTGTGAAAGGATTAAGATACGGTATGATAGGAGAATATCCAGCAAGTTATTACAAGAAGGACAATTGGTGTGCCTGAACAATTCTGGCGAAGTCGAAAGTTGTCCACATCGACCGACTGGAACTTTACGAAGTTCCTGACGTTGGAGAGTCTGTTTAGGACGAACAGTGTTATGCGTTTGCTGCTTCACAACCCGCGCGAGCGAGTGGAATTGGAGGACAAAGTAGTTATATGATAATGGTGGCAACAAGCCCACGTAATGTTTAGGACAGGCAAGCGAACCACATATATGTGTTACAAAAAGCGAACGGATACTATCATCTCTTTTGCGGCACCCGTTGCCGACACAGGTTGTATTGAAATTCTGCATTTATCAGAAGAATGTTCTTGTGTAATGCGGCCGTTGTTTCTCGAAGCGTATCTCGGGGCGGATCAAAATTTCCATGTCAAGGCTATCAGAGTATAAAAGCACATAGGGCCTCAGAGCCTTTGTTGTTAAATGGATGAGTTGCTGAGTTTCAGCGATAGACGACAAGCGAAGAGGTAAATAACCAGCGAAACAGAAAACTGCGACTGCGAGTGTCAATCAGTGAAGAGTTCGGCTAGCAGGCTGGATTTTGGACTGGGTGCGTGTCTGAAAGATACTACAAATGATGGCAACAGACAATCTGAATGTGTCTTAATGACGAGTATGAGTTTATTTACTATGACCAAACCGGGACATTCAAAAGAACATTAATTACAGTAAAAATATACATTAAATATGTAACTCATTTGGAAATAAATATAGTAATAGTGGAGATAGATTAGAGTTGTAAATAATTGTTGTGTATACAAATTGAAATTTATTTAAGCTATCTTATTTTTAATAGTTCCTCCATCCCTCATTATCACATATATTCCTCTCAGGTGTCAATGTAACATTACTTAACGCAGAAGCACACATCTAAACCTAAACTAGAATTAAAAAGTGATTTTTTTTATTGGCGTATCATGTCGTATACGAACTCGGTATTTGGTTTTTTCTTATATATTTGGGTATTTATTGTTGGAATTCGAACAAAGCTGAGCAACGCTCCTAGTGTTCAGTTTAGGAACTGCATTACAAAATGTTTCTATATTTCCTTGCTACTTAGGCAACAAAAAAATACTTCTACTATTTTTTCTAAAAAAAAAACTATAAAATAGATATTTTATTCCGTCCTTTAATGAAAACCTCAATTAAAAAAAAACAATTTTATGAAATTAATTTTTTTTACAGAAAATTATTCAAATGCAATTTCTAGTATCAGAAAAGAAATGAGTAGCAGACAGTATTGTACACTTGTAATTTATCGTTTAGATTTCCTTCTTTGTTATTGATTTTAATTTAATTTAAGTACATGATGAAAGCCGTGAATTAAGGTGCGAAAAACATCAGACGCTGCGGTGATCTTCTCCAACTAAAAAAAATGTACAATAAAGGCGCACTGCGGTGGTGTAGTGGCTAGACTACTCACCTCGCACCCAGGCGAACAGGGCTCGATTCCCGCCGGGGCCGATCCCGGATTCTCGCATGTGGAAATCGTCCCGGACGATACCGCTGGTCAGCGGGTTTTCTCGGGGATGTCCCTTTCCCCCCTCCCATTCCGACGGAACCGCTCCATACTCACCTCACTTCGCCCTATTCGGCTCTCAAGATCTAGAGCTGCCCAAATCTCTTCTCTCGCTTACTCGACAATAAATATTCAACCAGTATAGGTTTAAATTTGGTGACGAGTTAGATTTATTCACCTGAGTAGCGTTTTCGTAACTGTCTCGGACACTGTTTAGTTTCATTACTTGAAGACACAACGACCTTGAAAGCTAAAGTCACGCGAGCCGTTGACTGGGTTACAGGTGTAATGCTTCGTCATGTCGGAAAAACCTGGTGTGAGACATGTTTACGTACAGTGGAACTTGGATAATTCGAACTTGGATAATTCGGAATTCGTGGTTAATTCGAAGTTTTTTCCTG